>PYAF01001680.1:1630275-1648215 GCA_007407185.1 Glycine tomentella | reverse complement strand
CAGAAAACGAAAAAATTTTTAGGGCTCCAAAGAGTAAAACGCAAATTTGAGGCACTTAGAGGCCTCTTTTGGGAAAATTTTTTGGGCAAGTCCCCTTCGGGAACTTGCCAGCGGCTTCTCCTCTCAATTTCGAGCGCGTGACCACCGATTTCGTCTCAATCGGACGTCCCGGTCAAAAGTTATGACCTTCCGTAATTTATGAAAAATCGCGAAAACCCTAATTCCCCATTTTTTCCCTGCCACGTGTCACCACCAGGGCAAACACGCCCCATCTGGGCGTGTTTAAACACGCCCCAGATGGGCGTGTTCCATTGCCCCATTTTGCTAATTTTTGTTTTTTTTGCCCCTTTTTGCTAAATATTTATTTAATTTATATTATTTTTAAAAATCAGCCGTGTAAACGAATCTCATCTCTATTTAATATTTTTTTCCATTCTGTCAAAATTATTTTTGTTTTTAGTTTTAAATTTTTTTATTTTTTTTTGTTTTTTTAGCATTTTAAATAGTATTCTTTCACTGTTTAAGCATTATTTAAAGTGTTAGAAGAATGAAAAATAAAATAAACATAATTTATAAAGATTAAAAATATTTTACAAAAATGAAAAATTAAAAAAACTTAAATTACAAAGATTGAAAATGTATTTAAACTTAAATAAAACTAGGTATTCTTAACCAATGTCAAGGTTGTAACATCCAACAATCACACCAAAAACAAAAGAATCCAAAGGTTATGCAGATATGAATGGTATAATTAAGGATAACTTAAAATAATTAATTGATATTACATATATTAAAAAGATGTATCTATTTTTCAATAGTATATCAATTAAGAATTTTATAATTAATCGTGTTTAGCTTGGAGTAGTTACGAGATAAGTGATCTTTTGGAAAGTTTTCTGGAAAGTATGTGAGTGAGGACAATACACACTAAAAAGTCTTGTGTTGGTTTGTGAGAACAACCATTGATCCTGAAAGTAACTGAAACAAATTATCAAGGTCTTAGAAATGACTATCAACAGAAGGTTTTGATCGATGAAAGATTCTAACTAACGAGGAGTTGAGAAAAATGTCACAATGTAAAATGTCATAGTGTGAGAACCACTAAAAAGTCGATAATTAGGAGCATTGCACAAGCCTTAAGACATTATCTAAGAAACTAAAAAGACAAATATTATAGGTTAGCACAACAAAATCACAAACAACATAATTCTTACCTTCCAATAAAAAATATTTCTATTTTAATTTCCTTAACTAATTTCTCACTTTCACTTGTTAACATTTGCCATAAAATTATAAAATGGGTTTATTTTGTATACTTAACAACCTAACAGGAGGCAAGCTTTATGTGCTCACCTGAAGGTAATTAAAGTGGTTTTTTTATTTTCTATATTTTTTCTTTTATCTTTGTGTTTAAAAGTATATCAGATTTGAAAAGTAGTACAATATTATTTTTTTTCTATCATTAATAGAGTGCTATATTAAGGCACCCAAAAAAAATTGTACTATATATTCCATGAGACTCATATTTCTTACACTCTATTTTAATTCAAAAAAAGGTATCCATTATTTTTTTAGATAATCTTCCAAACTTAATTGAAGTCTCCCCTCATTCTTTGATAAAAAAAAAACATTTAAGCTTGTTGTTATCCCAAATGTTTTACAAAAACAAACAAATGTTTTTACAAAAGACCTTATATACGTTATCTCTCTTATATCTTGGGTGGCAAGTTTTTCTGAGTAAAACCTTAACACATTTGCCTTCCCTCAAGAGTTTGACTTCAATCAAAAGGAGTTCAATGCCTATCGACGTGTTTGTTTTGCCACAACAACTTAGAGACAATTAGCACATTTTCTTTGGATGTGAAAATAGTTATTTCTGTTTAGTTAGCATCTAGGTTTTGGCCTAAAATTCAACATCATGTCAATCAAGTTGAAGGTATTACATATCTCATTTTTAAACTCACTGAAACCTTGCATCATGATCACAATTGCAGTATATAGGCAATAATCTTATGGACAAATTGATGATGGAGGAATGACAAGATATGGGACAACAATGAGATATCTTTGTCCATGTTAGTCTCTTTTGTGCATCAAAACTTTTTTAAATGGACTCAAGCACGAACTCTCCCTTTGAAAATTGCTCAACATAATCTTCATGGTGACCTTTGGCATCCAGCATTACTAGGGCACTTGAAATGTAACATAGATGCCTCATTATTCAAGGAACAAATTTATTTTTGTGTGGATTTATGCATAAGGAACGAATGAATTCATTTTCTGGTAGCCGAAACAACATATGGCTAAAATGGAATGTCAAATCCAGCAAAAGCATAAGCATGGGATCTTTTCCAAGCTCTATCATGGTTAAGGAATCATAATTTTTAAAATGTGGATATTGAGATGGATGCTAAAGTTGTTATGGGTACAATTTACAACAACTCAAATGGTTGTTCAGAGTTACTAGTTTTAATAAACAAATGTAAAATGCTATTATCTAATTTTTCAAACTTAGTGATGAATTTTGTAAGATGACAAGTTAATCATGTAGCACATAACTTATCTAGGGTATCAAGATTATATGTTAGCCGCTAAGTTTTTCATCAAGTTCCTCGTTGGATTTCCTCTTTCATTACGACTAAAATACCTTAATGTCTTCTTTCTAGGAAAAAAAAACCCTTGACACATGCTTTTGAAAACAAACTAAGGTATTCAAATGACTATATTTGCTTTGTACTTTTATATGTTGTGTTGCATGTATTATGAATCACAAATCACTCTTAATACTTTTACGAACCTTGATTGACAACAAGTACTAAAATTAGACATAAAATATTTTCAGACAATAAATTAAGATTTTAAGTTTAGTTAGTAAAATCATAATGAACTATATTATAGGTATGAAAAACCTATTAAAGCTAATATTAAACGAGATAATCCTAATTGTTATTATCCAAAAATGAAAATAATGAAATCTTTGTTTTTCTTAGGAGGTGTTTAATAGAAGAGAAGTTTTGAGTTTTCTGAGAATCTTAGGTTGAAAATCTTAGGCTCCGTTCGGGGTGGTTTCCTATTTTTTGTTTCCTATGTTTGGTATTCGTTTAAAAGAAAATAAGATTATTTTCCCTAGAATGTTTTTTTTTATCAAGTTTCCTAAGAAAACTTTTCTATGAGGGGAGGCGAAAATCTTACTTTCCTAATTTTAATTTTTTTTACTAAAATAAAAATATAATGTAACCTTTCAATTCCTAGGAAAATTATCTAAATGCTTATGATGGACAAACAAAGATATTTTTTACTTGTTTCGAATCATGATTTCCGTACATAAAAAAAATAAACCTCTCTCCTACCAAACATTCCTAAGCATAATCAAATTCCCTGTATGAAATTAATGCCACATATCAAGAATAAAAATAAAATAACAAAAATAAAAGAAGTGTATATCTAAAATAAAAGCACTGCAATAATTGTTGTATATATATAAAAATATAAGACGTGCTAAAAGAATTGTATAATGAATTGTTGGAGTGTAGTTAAGCCAACTAGAGCCATGTTTATCATATAAATCTTTATAATTATAGAGATCTGGAAACCGATTACTATAATAAGGCACTTGCTATTTGGACACCTAATTTTGATAAGTACACCCCATTTTCCCTTTCTATTTTGTAATTATCTATATACCTTTTTTTCTTAGAGAGATATACCCCTTGGAAACACTTTTTCATTTTTGTAAATGTATTTTTAGAATAATATATATTTATTTCAGTAATGTATTTCTGGAACTATGTATCACAATCATAATTCCAAAAATACATTTTTAGAATAAGTATATGTTATTCTAGAAAGACATTTACAAAAAAGAAAATGAATGTTTTATCTTAAACCACTATGTTGGTTAGTATTATTTTTTATCTTACCATTAATGATCTTTAAACAACATCTAACATCTTTTTTCATCTTTAAACAAAACGTCATTGGTACAAACCCAAAAAAACGAACAACACCATTACGACATTTTCACACTAACCAAAAGGTCGAATAAACAGTAACACAATGTTCAACGAGATGGATCTTAATCTAAACTTTTCAGTCTGATCCTTGTTTTATTATCTTAACTGAGGGAATCTAAGTAATAACTAATATGTATCTAACCAGGTTTTGCCACCCCACCAAGTCACCACCAACGGCTATTTTACTGGCTATAGCCGGTCAAGCACGCAACGGTCACATTTTTTTGGTTTCGTCACGCTCCCACGCTCCGATCCTATTTATTCCCCAAACCAACGATTCATAAAACACACTTTCCACTTTCCACTTTCACTTTCAGACATCACAAACACTTTTTAACACCTTTGTTTGGTGTTGGTGCAATCTTCACTTCACAACTTCCTCGTACTTCTCCAAACTCATAATGATGATGAATAAGTTTCTTTCACTCTTTGTGTTCGCATTGTTCTTCACATCTTTGTGTTCGGTTCGCGCAGACAATGCTCCTGCCCCTTCACCCAAGTCATCCCCCTCGCCGCCGACGGCCAAACCACCCTCTCCGGCGACCCATCCGGCGTCTCCTGCAAAGTCTCCGACTTTATCACCGCCTTCACAATCTCCGGCGGTTACTCCATCTGGTTCCACCCCGCCGCGGGCGACTACCCCTCCGGCGAAGTCTCCGGCCACTCAGCCCCCATCGTCGGTTCCTCCGGCTTCCAGCCCATCCAATAGTGTTTCTTCGCCGCCGGCTCCGTCCCCAGCGACTCCTCCGCCGACGGTGGCTCCGGTGAGTTCTCCAGTCGGGGCTCCGCCGGTGGCAGAGGCGCCTACGCCGGATTCTTCTACCGGAATTCCTTCATCGGCCGTGCCGGCAGGTTCACCAATCACACTACCATCCAGCAGTGCCTCGCCGGGAACTGCGCCGTCGAGTTCTTCGCCGGAAAGTTCACAGGGTTCGGTTGGCGATGATTCGGGTTCAAGTCCCAATTTCGGGACTCCAACGGTGTTGGGTGGCGTGGCACTTTGGGTCGCTTTGGCTATGATCTGAGGGAAAAAGCATCATAGGATTATTTTTTGTTTTATGTTGCCACATTGATCGATGAATAATTGATTATTATTGATCAATTTTGTTTAGTTAGGTTGGTTCAATTCTATTCATTATTTTGTAATTGGTTTTCTTAAATGTTAGAACGAATTTAATTTTTTTTACTGTTTGTTTCAATTTGAGAAAGGGTTTTGCTTTCTGGCAAAAACTGCATAAAAAGAAGAAGGAATGCCATAAAATGACAAAGGAAGTTAATATAGGTTTTTATATAAATTTTTAGAGAAAAATAAAAAGGAATGACACAAAATGACAAATATTTTTAAGCATGAAATGAGATCCTTTCTGTAACAAAAAAAAGTATGAAATGATCTCCTTTAAAACATTTTTTTATATGCCTCTTCTTAATTTCTCTTGGCATAATTTGATTTGGAAAATCAATATTTTTTGTATTTGATTCAACATCAACAACACTTTTTAATTGAAGTCGGTGGTAGATGAATCCAAGAATCCAATGATAAATCGTAAATAAGACAGAAAGAGATTTAGAGAGGGGAAGAAAAAGAAAAATGTGAAAATAAGACAAAATAGAGAAGAATGGGTGAAGAAGAGAGAAAAGAAGAGAAAAATAATTAAAACAAGGGAATTACTCGAACATAGAACTACTAATGAGTTTCCGCCAATCTATATCACACTTTATTAGGTCTTGTTTAACTATCTTTCTCATTTAAGTTTCGGTCGACCTCTACCTCTTTTTGTGTCGAATCTTGGTAACAAACTTTTCTTATGGGAGCATCCAGACCTTTCTTTGAATATCCTCATTTCTTATCTTATCCATCTTCATATATCCACACATCTATCTTAACATCCTCACCATTTCTGCTAACCCTTATTTTATGCTCATGTTGCCTATGTGCTGGCCAGCATTTTACTCCATATAGAATTGCTGGTCTTACCGTTGTTCTATAAAATTTTCCTTTCAGCTTAAGAGGAATTTTGCGGTCACACAAAAATCTCTATACACTCCGCTATTTCATCTACCCTGCTCTAATTCTATGATTTACATTTTCATCAATCTCACCACCTTTTTGCAATATTGATCCCAAGTATCTAAAAACATCTTTCTTGGGTACCTCTTAACCAAGTAGATGCACTGTGTCTTGATTTCCATCTCTTACTCTCTAAAACTCACACTTCATATACTCCGTCTTGCTCTTGCTTATCGTGAATCCTTTAGACTCCAAAGTGTTTTTCCACAATTCCAATTTCCTATTAACACCATCTTTGGTCTCATTAATAAGCACAATATCATCTGTAAAAAACATATAGCACGACACTTCCTCTTGAATATCTTTCGTTAGTTCATCCATCACTAAGGCAAAGAGATAAGGACTAAGAGTTGAACCTTGGTGAACACCTACCTTGATAGGAAAATACCTTGATGTTCAATTACAAGCTTTCACACATGTGGTAGCCTCATTATACATATCCTTGATTGCATTAACATACTTTAATGCTACCTTTTTCTTCTCAAGAGTCCACCATAAGACTTCTCTTGAAACTCTATCATATGTTTCTCAAGATTTATGAATACCATATGTAAGTCTTTCTTCTTTTTCTTATACCTTTCCATTAATTGTCTCATCAAGAAGATAACTTCCATAGTACATCTTCTTGGCATAAATGTAAATTGATTTACGGAAATTTTGGTCTCCCTCCTTAGGCAATGTTCGATAACTCTCTCTCACAACTTTATAGTATGGCTCATGAGCTTGATGCCTCTATAGTTTGAACAATTTTAGATATCTTCCTTATTTTTGTAAATAGGCACAAACATATTTTTCCTCCAAGCATTCGACATCTTATTTGTTTGAAGAATCCTATTAAAAAGAATGATCAACTATTTTATTGTCACATCTCCCAAGCCTCTCCACACTTCAATAGGGACGTCATAAGATTCCAAAGTTGTATTATTCTTCATCCTCTTTAAAGTCTCTTTAACTTCATGTGTATTAATATTTTTGTATTTGATTGATTGAAAAAAATTAATAGTCTTGTTTGACATAACTAGAAATGAAATCCATTTTTTTTTTTACCTTTACAATAAAAATATCCATAATTGATTAATTCTCATAACTAGAAATGAAATCCATTTTTTTTACCTTTACAATAAAAATATCCATAATTAATTAATTCTATTTGGCAGAAACGTGAAGCATTTAGCAGAATTGAAATTAGAATTAGAAAAAGATACAGGGGAAATGTGGAATATTAGTTTTCTTGTTCTAATGTTCACCCACCTAATAGTTAATACACTAGTTTAGGTAACTGATTAAATCACTATATCTTTTATCTTGTAACGGATTCTGTACCTTAGAAAGAAATGTCTATCAGTCTATCTATTGTTAAACAAATGTCTATCAGAGTATAATTAACATGTTTAGACTTTAGTCCTGTTTCACAAATTAAGATAAACCATACTAAAATATGAACATTATTTGTCACATAAATTACTTTCCTCTTTTTTCCTGAGAGATGTGAATTTCATACTTTCCTCCCCTTTTATGTTAAAATAGAGTGATAAAGGAGAACTGGAATTATAATTGAACTCCTAAATTAGGATAAAGAAGGCCAATCAAGTTTTTGAGTGTCGTAAGCTATGTTCTGGTTTTAGGACTGAAACTGGAAACTTTGGTAGGTAATAGGCATGACCTATAATTATTTGCTGATGAGGTAAAAGATACACTCATTTGCCAAAAATAGAGATACCATTTCCTATTGATTCATTGGATGAAAATAGCCTAACACTGATTATAGAAACATTGTTGTTGGCCTTTGTCAATGATATGATTCAACAAATTACCACCAACAAATCAAAGACCCCACGCATGGCAAATTTGCAATGCAACTTCACATGTAACATAGCTAACCCTCTCACCATGCAAAGAGTATGACTAGGAAATGTCCATAAAATGTCACATTCTCAACCCCATTAGAGTGGAGTACATACAACATTCTCAGTTGCCTATCCACACACACTCAAACATGGGAACCTATGTGGAAAATTTCGCAAGTGAGGAGGAACATGTCTTTCGTAGCCAATACTCATCTGTCCCTGTCCCTGACAACGTGACATTGCCGGAATTCGTGCTCCAAAATGCTGAATTGTATGCTGACAAGGTTGCATTTGTGGATGCTGTGACTGGAAAAGGGGTTACTTTTAGTGAGGTGGTGAGGGGTGTTCACAGGTTTTCAAAGGCCTTAAGATCTCTTGGTCTGAGGAAAGGCCTTGTTGTGATTGTAGTGCTTCCAAATGTGGTAGAGTATGCCATTGTTGCTTTGGGGATAATGGCCGCTGGAGGGGTGTTCTCAGGTGCAAATCCAACATCACATGCATCAGAAATTAAGAAGCAGGCAGAGTCTGCTGATGCCAAATTAATTGTCACAAATGTCACAAACTATGAAAAGGTAATTTGGTTCAAATAAATTATATACTTTTTTTTTCATTAGCTTCTTGGGTTACTTAATTAAGCATGTTAAAGATTGTTAACTTTTACAATAATTACTTTAAAAGTCATATCTAACATGATTTTTAATTAATTGATATTTTAACTAATAATGCATAGAAATTGAACTTTAAACTATGAGTAAATAAGATATGTAACGACAATATATAAGGTTTTCATTAGCTTCTTGGTAATTATTTATAATAATTACTATAAAAGTCATATTTAACATGACTTTTGAAAAATTAATAACTAATAATGCATAAAAATTAAACTCTAAACTATAAGTAAATAGGACATGCACTGATAGTGCAAAGGTATGATAAATTTGTTGAATAACTACCTTAAAAGTCATATTTATTATGATTTTTGATTGGTTGATAGTGTGAAAATTCACACAAATAATACTTGGAGATTAAACTCTTAGACTATCATTTGAGATTTCTTGAGTCGATATAAACATAGGTGAAGGCTTTGGAGCTTCCTATTATTGTGCTAGGACATGAAGTTGTTGAAGGTGCCATGAATTGGACAAGTTGCTTGAAGCAGCAGACCGTGCAGGTGATGATTTGGCAAGGGAGCCTATTCAGCAGAATGATCTTTGTGCCATGCCATTCTCATCAGGCACCACAGGAATGTCAAAGGGTGTGATGCTCACTCATAGAAATCTAGTGGCTAATCTTTGCTCTACACTCTTTGGTGTGACCAAAGAAATGGAGGGTCTGGTCACCACACTAGGCTTGATTCCCTTCTTTCACATTTATGGCATCACTGGAATATGTTGTGCCATTCTTAAGAGCAAAGGGAAAGTTGTGGTGATGGGAAGGTTTGAGTTGAAAGCATTTCTTAATGCCTTGATCACACATGAGGTCACATTTGCCACCCATTGTGCCCCCTATCATTCTCACCTCGGTGAAAAATCCAATAGTGGATGCATTTGACCTCAGCAAGCTAAAACTCCAGGCCATTATGAGTGCAGCGGCTCCACTTGCACCAGAACTCCTTAATGCTTTTGAACATAAGTTCCCTGGCGTTGCTGTCCGAGAGGTTGGTACACCATTCATTAGTGTTGCTAACTCACCAAGCTTTCCCCCTTACCACTTCTCAAAATTTCATGATTTTTTTTTCCTTTTTGTTCCTAATACGAGAAATTATTGTATGATTCAGGACTATCACATGTCTATAATCTCTGTTAATCTCCATGTAACACATAAAAACTTTATTAATTCTTTTTTGTAAATTAAAAAATTTGGCTAAGTGTGACATGGAGGACCATGTACAATTCAATAATTTCTTCCATGTTACTCTTCTATCATGAGTTTCATTTGGTCTCTTTAAAATGGAGTAAAAAATGAAAAATTTGTGAAAGAAAATGAAAAAAAAAATTGAAAACTACAAGAATCATCGGGTAAAAACAAATGTTTTGTGGATGGCTCATTTATAAACAAATTAAAAGAGAGAATAAATGAAAAAAATTTTGTGATGTTTTTGAAGGACCAAAAAATTGTGCATATTTAGTATGGTGTATGTTCCTCAAGTGCAAGTTTTCTTTGGTAGGCATATGGACTAACTGAGCATAGCTGCATCACACTCACTTATGCACAAAAAGGATTAGGAAGTACTCATAAAAACTCAGTGGGGTTCATCCTCCCAAATTTGGAAGTCAAGTTTGTTGATCCTGACACTGGTCGATCCCTCCCAAGGAACACACCCGGGGAACTCTGTAAGAAGCCAATTGTAATGCAAGGTGATGGAGATACAATCTACCCTCAAAACCATCAATAAGATTAGGATATATTAGATTGTAAATGAATGTAAATTGTGTGTCCTTTTCAGGTTACTATAAACAGGAGGATGAGACTGCCCAAACCATTGACAAGAATGGATGGCTTCACACAGGTCACATAGGATTCATAGATGATGAAGAAAATATATTTATCATTGATCGTATCAAAGAGTTGATTAAGTACAAAGGCTTCCAAGTAAGTTCTTAATGTTTCACATGTTTAGAATATGAAAAACTAATGAGTTTAATTTTTAGGTACTGTGAATACAAAATAAATAAATTATATTATCAATTATTAAAAAATCTTGTTAAATGTGACTTTAAAGATTATTATTATTATATTATAAAAAATTGTTATTATAAAAATCAATAAACTTACTATATATTAATTTATAATTGGATGAAAATGGTCAATGCCTCTGCATTGTAGGTGCATTAACTAGAAAATAAAAAGGAGTAAAGTTATTTGGACATTATATACACATTCATGCATTACTAATTTTCCAAATAAGGTTGAGGGCTTGGTCAAAATGTATATTTTATGACTATATTTCCTTGAAAGTATGAATATTAGTGAACACAAATTAATGGAGCTTCAGGTATCATATGCCCATGTACAAGCCAAAATTAGTTATGTCTTTTTTAGACACATGCAGGTTGCTCCTGCAGAGTTAGAGGCCATATTGCTAAGACATTCATCAGTTGAAGATGCAATTGTAATGTCGTAAATTACTGATGGAGAAGTTCATTTCATTTTTTTTTATTTTTTTTAAAATACTTTTAAAAAAATTTATCCAAACTGGGTCTTTAAGTCCTTAACAAAATCTAAGAACATCTAAATCACTAACAAATATTATGTACTTTGCTTTGATCATTCATGCCCCCATCTAGTTTGTCAAGGTTGCACTGTTTTCAAGTGATGACTAATTTGACATGGGACTTATTAACTATTTGTTGAAAGAGATATTTGAAAAATAGAATTTGACACTTTCGTTTTTATTTTTTGTCCTATTGTTATGCTTTTATTTGTGATTACTAAAGCCGCTGAAAGGCAAGTTATTTGAATTTTCATTTACTCGCCTATTATTACATGCATAGAAATTTGACCAACTTCAATCAATAAGGGTGTGTTTGTATACACATTGGAACCACGTTGAATTGGAAAGATCACACTTTAAAACAAAAATGTCAAATCAACTATGTGGTAACTTTCATCTAAAAATTTGTTGGTGTTGGATTCAGCTGTTTCCCAAATACACGCTAAGTAATAGAAATGTTACAATGTGTATACCATTAGATTGGCCAAACCCACCTATTTCCCTTTATTTTCAACTCATTCAATAATCCACGAAAATTAACTTTTATCGAAACAATAAAATAAATAAAATTATTCATCAAGAAAAAGAAGATTTTTTATTATTATTATTTCTAACAAATCAGTGTAAATTACATATTTTTCTCCCTTTGCTTTAAGCATACTTCATTACAGTTTCTTTCTTTCTTTATATCTTAAACTCAGTTTTGTCATCTCATGAAAATAAATTTTGTAATAGTTTATTCGTAGTAATTCACTTCCCAACGCAATCCAAAACGAGCACTGACAAGGTAAATAAATAGCGCAACCAAAATATCCAATGCTAATGCCATCACAGTTTACAAAATCTGCACAAAACGCAACCCAATGGCC
The DNA here is from genome assembly GCA_007407185.1 of Glycine tomentella. Lineage (NCBI taxonomy): Eukaryota > Viridiplantae > Streptophyta > Magnoliopsida > Fabales > Fabaceae > Glycine > Glycine tomentella. The sequence goes on along the minus strand of PYAF01001680.1, from coordinate 1,636,204 downwards.
AATGCCAAACCATACTGCCAATACATCTTCCAATCCCTTTGTCTTTGTATTACTTATTAGTATACCTCTCACTCTAAAGTTGTCCCAGTCTCTCTATTCTTCACATTCATCAGCAGGTAAGCTACTCTTGCTGTTTATTGCTGTGTTAGGTTGTATCAGTAGTGTGTGTGGTATATGTTAAGTTCTATTAGTAGTTTTTCAACTTCTTAAAAAAAGCTATCAGTTTGTATATTTGTTTATGTATTTTGATGTTGGACAGCACTTTCTTTTTTATTTATGATTTTATTCGCTCTAATCTTCTTTGTGTCTATATTTAGTATTCAAGCGTTTTGTGATTTCAACCACTCAAAATCCTTATTTCAGGTGGGTAGTCATCAGTTTTGATCTTTCTAAATGAAAATTAATAGTATTGTTTTCTGTTTTTTGCTTTCAAAGGTCAGGTTGGCTGGCAAGTTATTGAAATGAAGAATAAGAATGGAAAACTTAAATTGAGGTTTGAGAAGTTCACATGGACGATTAATAACTTCTCTAAATTGGACTCCAAGAAACTGTACTCTGAGAAGTTTTTGCTCGATCACCATACATGGTGCTTGATTCAATTCTTGTGTATATTATATATGCATTTAGAGTGCTCTTTGACATGATATTCATTTATTTTTTTAATAAGTTTTGTTACTTCTCTTATAGGAAGATTCTTGCCTATCCAAAGGGGGCTGATGTGGACTACTTGTCAATTTATTTAGATGCTGGTGTTGGTAATTTGCCTTTTGGCTGGAGCAAATTTGCAAATTTCAAGTTCGCTTTAATTAATCAGGCCAATGGCAAAATGACTAAAATAAAAGGTATCTTTGATCCTTCTCTCTTCTCAAATTGAACGTTTGTCTATATAACTAATGGAACTTGGCTTGCTAAACAATTTCATATATAGGCTATCTTTTGGTTGGGTTTTGCATTTTTGGTAGAAGCACCAGATTAGTTAACAATTAATGGTCTCCTTTACTGTTTTTGATCCTTTAGCTATTCCTCAGTTTTTCAGATTCCATCTTTCCTTAATTTGCTAATCTTTTCATATTTGTGATCAATTATGTGTCAAGTAATAATGTATGTTTGGTTCCACTCTCCAATCATGTGGTTCTATTTTATCAGATTTATAACCTACTTGTATAGTTGTATGCATAGCGTGACATATGTTCTGAGGTTTCTCTGATTATTAAGATAGTCTTTGGATATGGACATGGACATGGACCTTCCCCATGTAGTGATTGAGTGTTTGTAATTATGTATCCATTTGATAATCGTATCATTTGATTATTAGTCCAACTCAACTGACTCCTGATATATGAATGTCAGAAGCTACAAAACAGTTCAATGCAACAGAAATTACTTGGGGTTTTCCAAAATTCATACACTTAGATGAACTTAATGACTCTAGCAGTGGGTTTATGGTGAATGATACTTGTATAATTGAAGTTCAGATTTTGGTCAGTAAGTCAGAACAGGAGAATCAAGTAGATCAACAAGTTGACAAGATTGATGATAATCATGATATTGATAAGCCTCTTAAACACACTGATAACTTCTTACCCAAGGAAACGTTCACAACCTCATTCAGTAAGCTAGTTGATTTCCAGGGCTTAGGGAAAATAGAACAAGCTTTTGTTCCAGTGTTAGAAGAAGTATGTTCTCGACATCCCTCACTCATTGATTGTCAGCAAAAAAGAAGTGGCAGGTTTGTTGAATGGGCATTCACAGCTTTGGGTCGAGTTTTACATTTTCTCAAGACTAAAAAGGTGAAAGATATGGATGGTGATGCTTGCAATCATCTTCAAATTTTGTGGGAGGAACTGAAGATGTTTAGATTTGATTTGACTTGGCTGGAACCTCATGTTCAATCTGCCTTGGCCATGAAAACTTGTATTGAGAGAGCTGTTAGGGTGAAAAGGACGAGGGAGGACGTGACTGCTTTAGAGATGGAAACAAAGAGGTTGAAGGCAAAGATGATTCAAGCAGAGGTAGATCTTGAAATAGCAAGAAGAGACTTCGTGAAAGCAAAAGAAGGCTTTGAAGAGTGCGATTTGGATGCCGAACTAGGCTATGGTGAACCATAATTTGATATTATGTCACTTGTTGAAGAATATTTCAGTAGAGCTAGCCTACATGAGTGTTCTTGTAGACATCAAATCATCAATGAACTTGAAAGTACTCAAACTCAAAGCAGAAATTGATTATTCTGTTAACTGAAATGTTGTTTCTGAAATTGCATATGACAATTTTATTAGGCTGATACCATTTTTAATCGATGCATAGCTACATGAACAAAAATAAAAGCTTAATTTTCACAAGCAGCAAATTGATTTTTGCTTAAAGGCAAACGTTTGAGTGACATTTTTCATTGGTTGAATCAGGGAAAGGATATGAGCAAAATTGACACAGTATATGTGACTACCTAAATCCATCAAGAATTAATTCAACTTGCCTGAAGAAGTTGCATGATTCAGTCTACTTGCTTAGGCTTGAAGCCTTGAATTTTACAAGTAAAAGTAGTTTACAGGATAAAAAAATGGCTATGCACAATTGTCTAGTCGAATATGCAATGTGTTTCAATTAGTTCCTTAATATGCAATATAGAATCTATATGTTGGAAGTAGTTTATTGGAAAAATTTATCACTTGTCAGTTGTCATGGATTTTTGGACATTTAGAATTTACTACATTCATTTATTTATTGTTATATAACTTTCGTTTGGAACTTTTAAATTGATAGGATAGGATTAGCGATTTGTTATTTTTAGGCTATTTTACTTGGATGCTGGATATAACAAGTGCCTTTTGTGCTATAACACTTTCAGTTTAGCCAATAAAATACTCTTTCAGAAAAGTTATCATGAGAATTTTTTTATAAATTAACTTATGGATAAGTTAATTAATCATAAGTTAATTTTAATTTTGCTTAAAAAAGTTAATTTTAATATATAGAAAAACTCATATCACTTTTTTTTTATTCCTCTAAAAGTGTTTATAAAAAAAATTAATCCAAACATATCCAAAATGACAACCCATAACAAACTCAATACACAAAAATAACAACCGTATAATATAATGCAATTATTCCATATTAGAATATGATTTTAGGTTGCAGCAAATGTTGAAGACTGAAGTAACCACCTTATAAAGCCAGCCAGGAAACGTAGAACATAATCTTTAGTGCAGTTGTCAAGAAATAACTCGAGAAAAATAGACTTTTTCTGGAATTTGTCAATGCAAAATCTGTATCCCTTAATTGGATTAAAACATTTGAATCAATTGTCATTTTCAATATTTTCTCGGTGAAGAAAGTTCATTTAACAACTCGAAAATCACATTTGTTGTGTCCCTACCATTTGCAGAACAACAAAAAGTCATGGATGAGACATGTTTAATTTTAAATACTCAATCCACGTGTTCTTGCCCAAATCCACCTATCAACATCAAAATAGACAAGTGACTAGTAACAATTTAGTAAGATTATAGGATATTGCACATGCAATGCGAAACATGCGCGATCCTTTGCAAAAGGCAAAAAAGAAAGAGGATTTTAATAACCAAATCTATACAACATTAGGTTAGTTTATTCAAATTATAAAGTACTAATATAATTAAGCTAAAAGTTTAAAATTCCTAGTAAAGTAATGATAAAATCCTAATTTCTTGTTGAACATGCTAATAATTACCATTAATGTTATGATAATACTACTTTTAGTTGAATTAGCAGAATCAAAGTGATACTTCTGTGAAGGAATGTTGATGAACGAAAATAAATAAAAAAGGGTCTTGTCATCTGACTAGATCTAGGAATGAAATGACAAAGCAATAGGCAATTACATCTTTCTTGTTGCGATTGTTTCAGCTTCCTTCCCCGGAATTGTTTATGTATTCATGCAATATTTTAATTCACCAACTTTCCCCATAATTATTGACCTTTCCAGGACTCAATCATTTTTTAAAGGAATCATGAACACAAAACAATGAAGCTATTACATGTTTAAGAGATGGTCATTAAGCTTGTGCTTGATTAGTGCTGCAACAAATAATTTGACCACCTTCTTAAATGGTTCGATTATCATATTATTATTAGGTCATGTGTAACTGTGCTGATCATACTTAATCACCCACCGACACACATATGGGCTGCATTGAGGAATCATAATTGAATTTGCTTAATACAAAAAAAAAAATATTTTCTCCACTTGTAATTTTACATTTTCAATTCTTAAACTTTTTTAACTTAAGATATTACAGTCAAAACAGTAGTTAATAAGCTTAAACCATAGCTAAATTAAGTAAGATATTTGAAGAAATCCAACATTTTTGTTTGCTTTGACCTAAATTTAAGGTGAACTAATTAGTGATACCAACGAAGTCTAGATGAGTAAATATAAAGTTATAAAAATGTAAAATGTATATTACCCTAAATATAATTTAACCATTTATATCCAGTTTTGTGGATAAAATTAACTTATGTCAATTTCGCCAGATGACAATTTAATGTGTTTTTAGTAGGCTACAATATTTCTAACTTAATCCATTACATATTGAATATTTCTCTTTTCTTGAAACATAAGCCATGGTTTCTTCTTTTCTGTCTGAACACAAATACTTTGGAATTATTCAGAAGAAAGAACAAGAGAATCCCCCAAGTAAATGTAGAGTGAACACAACCACGAATCACGCTTCCAACCAAAAACCAAATCATGTATGAAAATGAACAACACACAGAATAAGGAAAGAAAATTGTCGGTGGTGCAAGTTATAGCAGCGTCACATGCTCCACTTCATCGGCCGTCCACGTGGCATCTCCTACACCGTTCAATCCAGCCTGGTCTAAAAACACCCAACCTTAATTCGTACGACCACCACTCACTATTCCTCTACTTTGAGTCTTAAATAATATCCCCTTTATTCGCTTTATTTACAAACACTGCCATTGGTCATCAACGGTTGATTTTCACCTATACATCACCAGGTTTGCATTGGTCAATGATCAACGACATAGATTTTTGACGGTCATGATTACACCATAAACTACAAGTACTCGTACTCAATCATGTTCACTTTACGAAACATGCACCAAAAGTGCAAACTTTCCATATAGCGAGTGATTATGCCATTCGGTGCTTGTGATATGGTCTACTTTGTATGGTATAAATGCCCTTTCTTTATTCAAATATATATATATATATATATATATATATATATATATATATATTAAGCATCATGAAATTTATATTTACTGGAGTCAGTGGAGTGTCTATAACCGGTGACATGCACAGCATAAATATTTTTTCTGAATATTTTTTATAAAATATTTTAAATCTAAAATAAATATTATTCAAAATTATGTTTGAAATTATTTATAGTTATACTCTTATTTTAATCATGAATAATAAGAATAATACTCCTTTCAATCTCTATTATAAAAAACAAAAATATTTTTTTATTATCTAAAATATAAGTAAAAGTTGGATTTTTTTTACCCAAACAATATAAAATTAAAAAATTATCCAAATAATACAAGTGGGAGATTATTTACATCAATGATACAAATTACTGTAACAAGTGAGAAATTTGTTCCTCTTAATTGATTTCTCACCTTTTTTTTTATATGATTAAAAATATTTTTAAGTTGAAGGTAACTCTTAGACATTCTATAAATGAAATTTTTGTTCAGCTGTACAAACGAAAGAAACCAAAAACGATTGATGAGATGATTGCTCTAATACTTCATGAATATGTGAAGTTATTGTGCAAGCTAATTGTTGTTATTCTTTTTATAATAAACTTGAAATTCATCATTAAAATTTTTTTATTACTTTTTTTAAGATTATCTACTTTAATCATGTTAATCCCGTATGATTATGATATTTATCTAAACTTTTTTTCTTGTGCTTTAA
>PYAF01001680.1:1583249-1627422 GCA_007407185.1 Glycine tomentella | reverse complement strand
GACCAATGGTCCCGGCCAACTATGTTTAGAGCCCGACCAATGGTCCCGGCCAATTATGTTTAGAGCCCGACCTATGGTCCCGGCCAACTATGTTTAAAGCCCGACCAATGGTCTCGGCCAAATATGTCTAACGCCCGACCAATGGTCCCGGCCAATTATGTTTAGAGTCCGACCTATGGTCCCGGCAAACTATGTTTAAAGCCCGGCAAACTATGTTTAAAGCCCGACCAATGGTCCCGGCCAAATATGTCTAACGCCCGACCAATGATCCCGGCCAACTATGTTTAGAGCCCGACCAATGGTCCCGGCCAAATATGTCTAACGCCCGACCAATGGTCCCGGCCAAATATGTTTAGAGCCCGACCAGTGGTCCCGGCCAACTATGTTTAGAGCCCGACCATTGGTCCTGGCCAAATAGACGCTCGATAATTGGAGCCACGATACGCAAAAGAGAAAGAGAATGAAAAAGACGCAGAAGCAAAGAACAAATAAAAGCACCAGAATGAGATACAATGAGAAAAGGGGCAAAAGCAAACTCAGACACCAACCACCTCGGCAAAAAGATAAAAGCAAAAGTCGCACCTCAACAATGATTACCTCGGCAAGGGGCAAAAACAAACCTTACCTCGGATATCGACTACCTCGGCTCGGATCCCCCACACGAGGTCGATCTTGCTCATACAAGGTCGGGCCGAAAGTCTCAATCATAGGAGACTGGTTAAAGGACTGATCAAACCATTGTACATCCCGGTCATCAAGAATACTGGAGGACCGAGACGAGGTCGGTTTCGCACGAGGTCGGGTCCAACAAGATCAGTTCCCCACGTGGTCGGCCCTATACGAGGTCGGCCCTATACGAAGTCGAAACTCAGTACTTCACAAGGTCCGAGGTCCCGACACCAAACGGTCATCTCGGCCATTACAAACTCCGAAGTAATTCACTCATCTCGGTCATTGCAACTCAAGCGATTCATTCACCTCGATTACAACAATCAACAAGATTCATGCACCTCGGCCACATTAACCAACAAAAACGATTCATTCGCCCGTCTCAGGAAAGTAAGTAATTAGTACAGCTCGGCAGATCAGAATGCTAATCAACCGAGCTGGGGGGCATCTGTTACGGAAAGGAAAGAATCTATCTCAATCAATTCGGATATCTGATTGGTAATCAGATCCTTTTTTACCAGGTATGTAATAATTCTAATTCCAGTAATCATATCTTGCCATTATTTCCCATTATTGTGTCTGTAAATAGATCCTTTATGAGCTGAGGTCCAAGGCCCATCATTCAATATAAATACAACCCTCCAGACATTCTCAAGGTACACTTTTCTGACTCTCCCTTTTCATTCGCACGGCACACACAGCACCCCAATTGCTCCCGTGTCAGTGCGATCTTCTCTTCAGTCGCTGGTCTCACCACCATAGATCAGCAGGGGAGAGTCCGATCCTATAAGAACACCTCCGACGACACTCGTCTGGCATTTCTTTTCCTCCGGAACGAAACATATATATATATATATATATATATATATATATATATATATATATATATATAATGACTCTTGTTCCTCTCTCCAATGGCAGAAACCGTAATAATCTGAAATCCGAAGCCTCATTTCCTTGACCCCTCTTATTAGTACCTCCCCTGTTTCTTTTCCTTCGTTCTTCACTCCCTCTCGCCGCCAGATCTAAGACACACACTCTCACTCTCTCTCCCTCACCTTCCATAATGCAGCTCCTCCGGGCACTGCTAGCGGCGGCGCTGCTCGTCCTCGCCACCCTCTCCGACGCGCACAACATCACCAGCATCCTCGCAAAGCACCCTGAGTTCTCCACCTTCAACCACTACCTCACCCTCACCCACCTCGCCCCCGAAATCAACGGCAAAACCACCATCACCGTCTGCGCCGTCGACAACGCCGCCATGTCGGACCTTCTCTCGAAGCACCCCTCCATCTACACCGTCAAGAACGTCCTCTCCCTCCACGTCCTCCTCGACTACTTCGGCGCCAAGAAGCTCCACCAGATCACCAACGGCACCGCCCTCGCTGCCACAATGTACCAAGCCACCGGCACCGCCCCCGGATCCGCCGGCTTTGTCAACATCACCGACCTCCACGGCGGAAAAGTCGCATTCGCCCCTGAAAACAACGACGGCACACTCTCCTCAACGTTCGTCAAATCGGTCGAAGAAATCCCTTATAACATCTCCGTAATCCAGATCAGTAAGGTTCTCCCCTCTGCCGCAGCGGAAGCCCCTGCACCCGCTCCCACCCAACAAAACCTCACCAACATTATGTCAAAACACGGTTGCAAAGTCTTCGCCGACACTCTCTCTACTCAACCCGACGCTCTCAACACCTTCAATGACAACCTCGACGGGGGCTTAACCGTCTTTTGCCCCCTCGACGACGCGTTTAAAGCCTTTCTCCCCAAATTCAAAAACCTAACAAAATCCGGTAAGGCCGCGCTTCTTGAATTCCACGGTGTTCCGGTTTACCAGTCCAAAGCTACTCTCAAATCGAATAACGGACTTCAGAACACTCTCGCCACTGATGGCGCCAACAAGTTTGACTTCACTGTTCAAAACGACGGTGAAGATGTTACTCTGAAGACGAAGCTTACCACTGCGAAGATCACCGACACGTTGATTGATGAACAGCCGCTTGCCATTTTTGCTATTAATAAGGTGCTTCAGCCTAAGGAGTTGTTTAAGGGTGAGGCGGAAGCTCCGGCGCCGGCGCCGGAGCCTTCTGCCGCTGACGCTCCTGCGCCGGCGAAGAAGGGGAAAAAGAAGAAGGAGAAGGCGGCTGATGCGCCGGCGGATGATTCTGATGCTCCTGCTGATTCTCCGGATGACGCTGCCGATGTGACCGCCGACGACAGTAACGGCGCCGTTAGACGTAACGGCGGGAGGTACGGTGGTGGTGTTGTTGCCTTGGCTTTGAGTTTGGTTTTTGGGTTACCGTTAGTCTTTGAGTTTGGTTTTTGGGTTACCGTTAGTGCTTTGATGTGAGTTAGTTTTAAGATGTGAGTTTATTAAAAAAAAGGACTTTAGGGTTTTTTTTTTTTTAAAATGGGGATTCGAAGTGATATTCCTTTTTTTCTCTCTGTTTTTTTAGTATTTTTATTTGATTATTGTCGTATTTGATAATGTTGTGTATTTTTGCTGGTGAGAGAGAGCGGGAATTGATACACTGATGTGAATGTTTTTATAATGTAAACAATTTGTTTAATTTCCCCCAATGAGCGTTAATTAGAGATTGTTATGGTAATGTAGATCTTAAATGTTTATTTATTGTCTCTTACAACATGTGAAAACAGTGTTTGCATTTCTGTTAGAAGAGGTGTATTAATACATTTGTTGTGTGGTGATGCAAGATTTTAGGGTGTATTGCAGTTTTGAATCTTATAATAAAAAAATTAATTAAAAAAGATAAATTTATTAGTATTTAATAAAATGAGTCAAAGGACTAGACCATCTTAATCCTCTTCCAATTATTGTTTATACTACTTAGTTACGGTTGAGTGCTTTTAGGTTTTGGTAGGGATTAGATGAAATCATTTGAAATTGACTGAATCAAAGAGTGAAGCCGACACCTAACATTGTAGGCATAAATTCACTACTACTTTTATATGTAGTAGTAGTTGTTTTGTAGGCATAAATTCACTATTGTATGGTTGTTTTGTCCAGAAGTTGGAAACTTGTTAGAATTAATGTGTTCTGTAATGTTGTTGACAAGGACAAAGGGTGGATCCTTTGGCTCTGCTTTTTTTTTTTTTTTTTGTCTTGATCATTGTTTGGTGCTGCATTTAAATTGGTTGTAGTGGCATGTGGTTTTTGTTTTTGAATTTAAACGTTTTCATAGAGTTAAGCAAGAAAATGAAGTTTGCGGATAAGGTTTATAGTTTCAGAACTAGTAATGAACAAATCAATTTACGGGATAGTTTCAGAAACTAGGTTATGTAAAAAAATAATTGGAAACTAGGCTGCTTTCATTATTATTTATTTCTGTCATTTAATAAATGTTCATATTATATATTATAATATTAAATATCTTTGTACTACTACATAACTGGAAATATATTGTTTTTTGTTCTTGTTATTTTCTTTTCCGTAACTTTGATTTTTTGGTTTTCTGTCTTTAATTCTTGTCGTGACGGTAGGTATTAAAATTAAAAAAAAAATGTTATAGTTATATTTTGCAACTAGTGTATTATATATATATATATATATATATATATATATATATATATATATATATATATATATATATATAGGAACATGAAACATATGTTATGAGGACCAATGAATATTGTAAGAATAATTTTTTACGAGAATTAAAAATAAAAATCAATTCAGTTACAGTAACTTCTATTTTTATATTTTCTAACACTTTTACTTGTATTTATTGGTCACTGGATTTCTTTTGATAAGAAATTTCAAGAGTTTTCAAAGGTACTCTAGTCACAATTTAAAATCCACGAGTTCCAATTGGCTAAGGAATTTCAAACGTTAACCAGTTTCCTTCTCACCAGGGTAGGTAATTTCTAAAACACGTGCTACTGTGAAGAAAATGTAATCGTTGTGCTGCAATTTCTCTACGAAAATTTGTAGCACTGGAGTCATTCATAAATTAAGTGGTACATGTATTTATTTATTCATGACGATTTATGGGTTTAGACATTTGCAAGGCTAAATTTAATCACTATAAACAACAAAAAAGAAGAAAAGAAAACATCATGCTATTTTTGTCAAGATGTGTTACTAGTGCTTCTTATTTCAAATTAAACAGAAAAATGTTGAAGATGGTAAGTGAAAGCATACAAACTGGTGAAGTTATTGCCACTAATACTAGTCAATAAAGTTGCTTTGTTTGCTAAGCAGTAAGCACACAGTGAGTGACTGAGTGTAGTGGCCAGAACCAGAAATGGTAAGTTACTCGTGCGCTTTACTCCTTTTGCAAGTCCCACATCAAATATTCACGCTGGTCCTCACATCACATAAGGACCACTTCTATATATAAATTGGGAGCGGCTTTAAAGTACAAATCACGCAGCGACTCAATGAGTGCAGCATGAATAATTCTATCGCGTTATTACTAATCAGTATTAATGTCTTAGGGTATGACTCATATTCTATCTTCAGAAGATATGTATAGGTCTAGTTTCCCTGATGAATTTGAGTGCAATTGTAAAATGTGTGAAAAAAATATAAAGAAAATATTTTTTTTTCTCTTATCTCGATTGTTGTATGATTGTTTGACACTCAACACAATGTGTTGTCCTGTTATTAGTAGGATACGAGTAATTTTTTAAGGTATCTCTCTTTAGAGTGGCTCCTCAATCCAATCCCAATATTTGTTCATTGCTAATTGCTAATTGTAGATGCTAATTAGTTACTAGAGGGGTAGTTTCTGATGCATTTTTAATAAAGGACGCGTTCTAGTATTAAGATTATATTACTAATCAAAACATGGAGAAAGCCGTGTAATTGTTAGATCCTTATGTAATAAAGTGGCAATTGAGTACTTAGAGGATAGTTTCCCTTCACAACAGTGTTTTTTCCCACTTGGAATAAAGCTAGCTTCTCATAAGGTGTGAGTTTGGCATGACATCATAATTTATCTCGAGAAATAAATAATAGGTGGTCCAGTCCAACATTAATTGCATTCGGTGGCCTAGCTCCGGACAATCATGGCCTTCTTGTTTCTTCCCCCTTCTCCCAGATGCAGAAACTACTCCCTTACTAACCGGATTCACATACATAAAGAAAAATGTTTTGCCCTCAAACACTTGTCTTTGTGTAAGGATCCTAAGGCCATTTTGGTCGTTAGCTAGGACACATCCAATACACTTTGCCTTCTCATCAACCAGGGTTATATTTTTTCTTTTCCCTCAGTAGAATTTTATGTGAAGGATTATATGAACATTTTCAATCCTAAAGAGAAAAATTGAGTTTAATGGGTATAACATTAAAATTGAAAATTGAGTTTAATGGTTACGAAGCTTTGAACAAAAGGTCTACCACTACAATTTTAGTTATAGCATCAATTTTTTTTAGGTATCTAATCTCAATTATAAATTATGTTAGATCAACAATTAGTCTCATAACTGACTTAAAAGATCAAAACTTATGAAAATGCCTCAAAATCTCACTAGAGAACCAAGAGTCTTAATTACAGTGATTACAGGAAAAAAAATCTCAATGATTAACTTAGTAGTTGGATTCAATTCTTAAAAATAAAAAAAATCACAATTATAAATGCATCAATTACATTTATTTATAATTTAATTTTCACAATATAAAAACGCAATTATATACCATCCCAATTTCAACCCCAACATCAAGATTTTTGAGTCAACCGCAATTTAAAATCTTGATGGTTATTGAACAAATAGCAAAAACCTTCCAAAGCAAAACACTTATAATTAATTAATACTGAGCTGCACCTAAACGTTGAATATTACAACATAATTTATACAGGTATTGACAACCTGATATGATATTATTACGCATGATATTGATATCCAGTTTAAAATGATCACTACTTGTCCTAGACTTGACAATGATAATAATTAAATGAACACCAACGAAATTTAGAAGAGGAAAATAAAGGAAGAGCAAAGCATCATGAGTGGAACTACAACTTGAAGAAGCATTGAAGCAGAGCGTTGGCCTTCACCATAGGGCACAGGAGTGTAAGGATTTGGAGGAGAAAAAACATAAGGAGCTGGAGGGGTGCAGCAGTGAACACCTGCAGCAGGAGGGCACTTGCTAGGGTCTTTCTCTTTCTCTTTTGGGGGTGGTGGTGCTCCATATATAGAGTAACCATAGGGTGTAGGAGATTGTGGTGGTGGAGGAGCAACATAAGGCAGTGGGGGTGAGGGTTGTTGTTGACAAGGGTATTCACATTTGGAGCAATTCAGACATGTTATTGGGGTTTGAGTGACATCATCTCCTGAAGCTTTAAAGGCAAACTTGGATAGTGCAAACCATATGGTGGTAAGAACTAGAAGAAACTTTGTTGGAAACATTTGTTTTTTCCATTGAGTTAATTGTTTTTCCTTAATTTCTAACTAGAGAAAGAAAGGTTTAGAAGGACATTGCTGATCTTACAGACATATATATAATAAGATATATATGAATATCAGCAGCTGTCTAATAAGGTCCTGGATTTGTCACCGTTTTTGCTATATGGGATATGATGCCGCATGGCAGAACATTTGTCATTATGATATTGAAGTAGCAAACAAATTGCAATCAGCTTGCATGACTCTTAATGCTGACAAGTTGTTAAAAACTTAAATTGCTCACTTTTACTTTTCCTTATCTGTTTTTAAGAGTTTATTTATTTTATATTTTTTTTGGAGAGGGGATATTGTTCTTAAGGCTCATCTTTGACATACTTTATGCTAAACAACAAAATGAGTTTTCCATTTCTAAACTCTCCATCCAACATATGGAAATAAGTAATAAGTTTTTCATTTCTAAATTCAAAAGATGTAATTACAATTATTCAAAGCTGAAATTGAAAACAAATTTCTGCTAAAGAAAAGAACATAAACCTAAGACATGTCCAAAAGGTAGATTTAAGAAAACTTGTCACAACGATATGGTACTCAGTTCCCTTAACTTCATCAAGCTTGCAAACTCCTTCCTTCTAGTTTTTTTTCCCTTGAGGATATAGTAATCTCTCAACTTAAGCTCAAACTTCTTATAGAAATTGCAATTCCCCATGAAGAACTTCTTGTTAGGCCATGCACACTGGACTACATTCCCGACCTTGTGGTTATTGAATTCTTTTACTGTTATCTTTCTTCACATTCTTAGTACCAAATAAGGCTAGAAATGAGTCAAATTGAAGGTCTGGAATGATTCAGCATGAAGCTTGAGTACACTTGAGGATATAGTACTCACCCATCTTATGTTCAAACTTGGTTCAGCTCAACTTGACTCAATAAAAAATGATTCAATATGAAACATGAGTTGAGTTCAATATGAACCTTTTTTTTTCATCTTGAACTCAAATTGATTCAAGTTTACAAACAACTCGAGTGAGTTAGATCATTACCTCAACTTAATTGATTACACTATATATTTTTATTTATTTATTATATTCAATACAAAAGCAAAATTATTATGAAAGTAATTAGAAAATTTATTCAATTTTAATTATATGATTGTGGTGTGTTGAAAAGACTATTAATTAAACGAGTCCATACATAGTTCTATTGGTTCACGAACCAAGTTTAATCAGTTAATTCTTAATGGAATCTCAGAACTGATTTCAAGTTTTTTTTGGTTCATTGCTAGCCAGCATTTCAAAAATAAAAGTGAAATCTTGAACAAGTTTTTGGTGATGCAATTCACCCCTCCTCTTAGATCTAACCATTTTGCTAGACATTGTTTTTAATAATTTTAATCAATATGATAGAATGTTGAGAAAAGTGTGTTAAAGAGTGTATTGCTAACACTCCTTCGAGGTAAAAAAAATTAATGACATGATGTATAGTCAATTAGTTATAACAATCACACAATAATAATTATAAAAAAATTGGCTTAAAAAATAATTATAAAAAATTGGTAGCTGTGCATAAAAAGAAAACGAAATTCATGTTTATTGCCCCAATTGAATCACAAACACCAAAATAAAGATGTTTTTCTCTACTTGACGATTAGATTTTCTCCTACAATAATGTGTCAAGAAATTATCTCATGAGACGACAATTTTATAACTATTAGAAGAAAGCATAACCTCTTACTTAGGTATCAAATGAGGATCTTAGCAATAATAGACACATACTCACATCATAAGATCAAACAACTCAAATCTATCAATTAAAATATTCTAAATCTTATTTTCATAATTAATATTAATAATCTGAATTTATATTAAATCAATAATTAGACAATGATGATTATACAAAACTCCAACACATTTTACAAGAAGATTTAAATATATTTTTGATCTCTCAAATTTACGTCACTTTTGTTTTTCATTCCCAAATTTAAATGTCTTTTTAGTCATTTAATTAATTTTAAAGTTATATTCTTTTTAATCCTCCTTGATTGAATTTTTGTGGTTTGTATGCATCATTTGTAACAATTTTTATCGCAAGAGGAACTAAAATGAATATCTTTCAAAATTTAAGAACTAAAAAAATTAAATTTAAAGGACAAAAACAAAAGTGACCTAAATTTAACTGGGGGGGGGGGGGGGGGGTTGGAACTTAATTAAACCTTTACAAGAAAGAAATATCAAAATCAACTTTTATGGATGACGACCAAGGTTGATTTGGAAAACTTAAGAAGACTTGTCCAGGCCATTACTATTCAAATATAGATAATTCAACTCCTCCACGAAATATGATGAGATGGGTCGCGGAGAGAATCCATTATAGACTTTTTCAACCTTTGCCAAGCATAATTCAATCATGTACTTGAAGGGTTCATGCATCTGATTAAAAGGTTGATCAGCAAATTCCTCGAATGGCATCCACTTTGTGAGAAAATACAAAGCACAACAAATAAGATTTTAGTCAACAGAACTAAATGCATCACCAACACCTGCAAAATGTGGTCATAATAGCACTAGAGGTAAACATGCAAATGCAATAACAATGAATTATATGGCAATGGTGTGCAAAGTCAGCAATAAGTGATACGCAGAATTTTAATACCATCATCCTATCAACTATCTTTTGAAGAACTTGGAACCAAAAATATCCTCTATTATGTATGTGCTTAGATTCCAATACTTTAATACTACAATTAGTTCCACAGTCATTTTTCAACAACTTGAAGGACCATCATTGGAACCGGTTTATTATGATTTGAACAAATTCCAATTATCAGTTCCAATACTGTAAAAAGTGTTTGAATTTTTATTATGTGGATAGTGGTCATATAATGTCACTCAATAAACATAACTATAACTACGCATTTGTTTGTTAAAAAAATTATTAATCATTCTAATAAGGTAACGTGATTTGATCACAAGTCTTTTTTATGGAAAGCAAATTTTTTGTGTTTTCAGTTATTCATATTTCATAGTGCTTGGCACAATTTGACTTTGTTGACGAATGGTGAGCTAGAGTATTGACATGATAAGACCGATTTGCATGGTTAAGTTGAGGAGGGAAGAAGAACATCCATTAATTCGATGTCACCTTTTTATGTTCTGCATCTATCTTTTTAGAGTATCATTTGTGAGGTGTTTACATTAAAGAAAAAGAAAAAGAAAAAGAAAAGGACATGATGTGACACTGTGACAGTCAAACAAAAATACCTGAGCTGCCTCAATTTCCAGTTCTTGCTTTTTGATGTCAAAAGAAAGAGGGCGCAGCATGCAAATAAAAGATAGACCCGATTTTCCAAAGAATGAATTATGTGTGTGTCTGAAAATCACAAACAAGCGAACGTCAAAAGAAATTAATTATATGGTAAAGAAAGAAGAAAAAAGACAGGTCAAATGTTGGAAAATTTCAATTTCTCTTATGAACTCTAGTTTATTAGGATGCCAAACTAATGATTAGAAGAGAAAAACAAAGCAAGTGTCTTCAGTGTTTTCCATGAGCTTAAACGTAATTTAACTCAGTAAATTCTATTTGGCCTTGTGGTTGAAATTGCCTTTCTAAATCCATGGATCTATATAAATATGAAATTTCTCCTCGAAAAGCATCAGCATGACTATTTTTCATTTGTATACTGAACCTTGGAGCCTTTCCCTTTATATAATATAAGCACAAACTAATGGGTGTCTCTCATGTTTTGGGTGTCACAAATTAGAAAATTCTTACCTGAATGCTAGTACTTCCACAAATTCTGTATCAATCTAAACAAAAATAAAGCAGACCAAAATAAAAGTCATCACTATAATACAATAATTCTGAGATTCTATGACATATGGGAATGCAACATTGTACTCTTGACTTTATACTTACTCCTGTCTCTTCTTTTACTTCTCGAATAGCTGCTTCAAAAATCTCCTCACCCTGCAGGTACAAAACCAAGTTTCATGTTGCTAATCAAATTGTAATTTTTTTAGAAGAATAGATGGAACTCGTCTTTGAAAGTGTGCATACTGCATCAACAACTCCGGTAGGTATCTTCCAAACACCAATCCCATGAAATCTACCTCTTTTTTCCAGAACCACAAGCACCTACAAACAAGCCCACCATACCCCAAAACAAAGGGAACAAATAAAGAAAAAATAAGAGAATGACAAAAAGGTTGAATATTTGTAACAAAACATGTGGATCTGCATAACCAATCTTTGATCTCATTTTAGACCTCTTTATTATCATTCAAGACAATAGCGCCGACTGCTACACAATGAGAAGCATTTGGAGGTATCATGCAGTCAGTTTTGGGAATCCAGTAAACTAGCATTAGATAGTTTGGCTCTGCATGGTGGTACCAAAAACCCTCCTGCCAGACACATAACACAGAACATTTATGACCAAATTATATTATCAGTCACAATTATCAAGATTCCATCAATTTCCTCAAACTCAGTTATTAACATCACCCGAGAACATATAAAATAGAAATATAGATTGATGTGATCTTGCACCTTACATACTAGTAGCTACCCCAAATGGTCAAATTTGACACAAGATGCTTTGAATAAGAAATGGTCAAAATCAGGCTAACATGTGGCGTCTACAGACACTAGACATTACCATTGCATTTCAAAATTAGAGAATAGAGAACACAATATCATGGTTATAATATGGTTAATATGAGTTTCTCATTTTTTACATTATTATCACAAGTTTTTCTTAGTATTGGATCTGATACACGGTATGCATAATGGGGAACCATGCATAAAAAAAAAACTCCCATAGAAAATATGGTAAAATTACCTTAACTGCAGTTTCAACAAGATTAACAAGCTCAATAGGAAACTTGATCCAAACACCGTCTTTTCCCTGCAATGCATACTAAAGTTAATAAAGGCTAACTAGAGGTCAGAGGTTTTCATTTTATGACTGAATAAATTTTAGGCGAGAACATTATAATATAGTTATGCAGGAAAAAAATGCTGACATTTATATTACAGATAAAGGATTATACACACGTACATACAGATAAAGGTTTGAAATGTTGAGTAATGTCACAAAATTCATAATGTGCTTCTAGCATTAATGAGGACTTTGAAAAGTATGATTTTTTTTGGGATAAAAACATTCATCTTGCGTTGAAGCTTGTATGCAGCACATTTATCAGTTGACTTGATATTTGTATTATTTAATGGTTGGCTTTAAGGTGTATGGTCAACAAAATCCATAGAGAATCCCTACTTAGAAGAACTATATTAGCTTCAACTTTTGACTCATAAAGAGGTGCTCTCAAGTCAAACAAATGATATCAAACTACCATGTGAACTATTTGCTGCACCTAAATAAAGAAAGTGGCCAACGATTAGAAGTGGAAATAGGCATTGACAAATTGGCTTAACTTTTTCAGATGGGAACTAAATGCAACAAAGTACCATTTTAGGCTCTGGATCATAATATTCACCTGTTGTTTCCAATGTAAAAGCGAAGATCTAAGCAAAGTAGCAAAAACTTCAGAGTCCATAGGCTCCTTTAAGTCCACAATGACTCCTCCATGTGCATCATTGGTGGCAGGGAGAATTTTAACACACTCAAATCCATTTTCACACAGTCGATCCCCTAACAGTGGCTCTGGACTAGCTGAGACTGACATGGGTTAGACTGCATCATAAATAAAAGATGATAAAGTCCAAAAGAAGTTAAACTAACATGAAATTTTTTTGACAAGTTTATCATGTCACATCTAGTTCACTTTTGAAATTCTTTCTCTATTGCACAAATGGTCTCATTCTAGAAACAGTCCAAAACTGTATGAATCACAAACCTGCACTTTGTATTGGATTCACAAACTTGTACAACTGACAGGTGACTCCACCTAAAGCTTAATAGGAAAACTTTTGGTGAGAGCCTTCCCATTGAGTGGAAAGATTGTGAAATCCAAGAACTTTTTATCCAAACCTGCATTTTTGTTTTGGTACTTCTAGATAACAAAGTAACTAACTATTTTAAATTTTAAAATTGGTTTCAAGGTAGTTCAACTGCTAATTCCCAAAATCCATCACAGAATATTAGTTCACTCCAAAAGTTCTCACCGAAATAGAATAAAGGAAAAACATATAAGGCAAATTCTAAAAAAACACTTTTCAGTCTCAAGTCTCAACTAAAGGCATATGCAGTCTGAGAGACAAGACAACACAGCACAAAAGCCAAGATGGCCATACACAAACAAGTTCCACAGGTAACTAGAAACAGCTAGCACAACAGTGTGACCAAGAAGAACCACACCAAAGAGGATTACCTTGAGAGAACAAACTTAAAAAGAGATGAGGATTAACTCAAACTGAAAACTTGAGGATTTAAAGGCTAAAGTTTGGAAATGAGTAAAAGGGGACCACAGGGAATATACACAGAGAGAGCACCAGCTAGTGGACCTTGGAGAGTTACAAGTGATTAGGTTGCAATGTATAACAAGCACACTCACTCTTTGAGTTTAATGAGTGCGTGGTGACGTGGTTCCACTGCACCCTTTTTTGTGAACTAAGGCCTGCCATGCCATGCCTTCAATTCATTAGTAGCCGCCCATATGATAAACTTGGTCACTGGTCAGAGTAGTGGCTGGTTGGGTAGTCAACAACACCTCCTTGAAGCAGTATGAACAAGTTTACCCTCTTCTTAAGGCACATGATTTTGAAAATGTTATACGGTTTTTTAAATCGGTCCGCGACAATGATTTAGGCCACAATATCAAGGTTTTTATTTTTTTAAAATTCTCTGCGTATTGCAATTGGGATCGCATGACCGCATTTGTCCGCGATTTTTCAACAAATGCAACAAGACCACAACGCGACCGCAACTGATTTTAAAACCTCTATACCTGTAGTTGTGTACAATGTACATTTATATTTTTAAGCAAGTCTGTGTTTGGAGTTCAAACCTTAGAAGACCATTGACCCTTTTGTGAACACATTCATGAGTTTACTTACCATCTAAGGCACATGAGTTTGAAAATGGTATCCATGTGTGCACATTTTTCAGCAAGTCTGTCTTCAGAGCTCAAACCTTAGAAGACTCGGCGACCTTTCTGGTCTCATTCATGAACCATGAGGTTGTTTTGTCCTCATATACTGTTCCTACATTTATTTACATAAACAAGGATGGGACAGAAAACACACCAGGGAAAGGAGAAAGATTAACAAAGATAAGTAAATATTATAAAATTACATATACTAAAATGTATCATGCATTTTACAATTGTTAGAAATATAATTAGTTAAGAATTAAGAACTAGTTACTAATTAGTTACTTTTCATATTATGCAAAAGTCAAGTAGATGTTTGAACTAATCATGCTAGTCATCTCAATCAATTATATTTTATCGATCTTTTCTCATACTCTCTACTCTTTTCAGTTTACTGACATGATATTAGAGCTAAAAAAAATATTAACTCTTTTGGTTGTTCTCATTTATATAATTCTTCTTCTAACAAAATTTGAACTGTTAGTCTATGTTATAAGTTTACATTAATGGTCTCGCTTATCATGGTAACAATACGAAGTACCGAAAACATCAATTTCCATTATCAATAAAATTAAGTTATACTTAATTACTTATTAGGATGAAGCCAATTAAAATTCTATTTAGATAAATAATATATCGATGGAAACTAACGTAATCATTAAGTTTTTTTTCATTGGTACCCAATTTTTTTCTATAAGAACTTTATATATAAATCAAAAAATTCACTCTCGTCTTTCTTATAGAAATGGACTCAGTTTCCCTTCCAAGTAGAGTGTTCTTGAGTATTTAAATAACTATAATTATACCTAATAAATAATTAGATTATAAGCAGATATTATAATTATAACCATAACTAGGTTTTAAAATATGACTATAATTTGATATAATTAATTAGTTTTTAAAATATGGGTGTATAACTAATTACGAATAAACTAGTTATATAACTAATTATATAACCTGTTATATCTAAAACCAATTGCATAACTAATTATAGATGAATAAAAATAGGTTATTTGAAATACACATTTCTATAAAACTAGTTATAGTTTTATAACTATAATTATTTTTAAAACTAGTTTTATAACTATAACTATTTTTAAAATTAAAATAAATTATCTGAATACCCATAACTATAAAATTGATTATAGTTTTATATTTAATTTTATATAACTAGTTATACAAAATTATTTTTTTAAAACTACCTTTTCTGAGCATCCCTACTCCGAAGCGACTAAATTTTTCTAGCATCAAGAGTTAGTTAAGTAGTTGTAGTTAAATAAAATTACTTATAATTTAGGTTTGCACAGTAATTTTTTTAAAAAAAAATTGAGTGGACTCATCCTTTTCTTTCCCTTGGATCAGCCTACACATGATACTATAGTAGTAATAAACTGAAATTCAAGATTTTTTTTTTTTTTTGTTACATGAAATTCAAGATTGTAATTATCATGGACTTGTTAACATTGTTGCCGACTGATTTCTTTAAATTCAATAAATTCAAGGGGATGGATGGTGACACCACCGTAGTGAACTGAGTTGTTACCCACCAGGTCTACTCAACGGAATGGGTAATATGCCACCACTAACTCAAGAGATGGTAACACACCACCACTTCATGGTCAAGAAAAGGAGGGGTAATATACCACCACCAAATCAAGAGATGATAACACCACCACCTCATATTCAAGAAAAAAGGGGGTGGCATTACTGCCTAGCTCCTTGAAATGACCATAGCGATATGTCAATTAAGGAAAATAATTTATGAAAAACCATCATTACAAGAACGAAATTGAATGCAATTGATATATTATGAGATTAAATGAAAAGTTAAAGATACAGTAAATTGACACTAACATGTTGCCCCGTATAACATGTCGTTAATGTAAACCTCCAGATATGTTGTCCATCCCCCCTCCTAGTTAGCTTTTTTTTTTTTTTTTTTTATGTTAATCAAGTTTGACATCATTTCTTGACTTCTTGAATTTAAAATTTAAAAATTTATTTCATGTAATGAAACACAATTACACAAGTCCAAAAAACGTTAATGTTGTGTTTGTTTCCAGAAAATGGGAAAGGAAATTAAGAAAGAATATGAAAGGAAAAGATGAGATTTCATTTCATGGTTTGGTTCATCTAAAAAATAGGGAAAAATAGGGAGGAAGAAAAATATGAGAATCACAGCAAAAAATATTCCATTAAAATGTGGGAAAAAATAGTGTGACGAAGATTTTTTGTGATAAAAAACAAAATTATCCTTTTTTTTCATATTTCTCTTATTTATCGAGGATGCATGTTTATGTATTTCATATAATTTCCCCCCTTTAATTACTCAATTAAACAAAAGATAGATTTTTTTTTTAACTTTCTTTACTTTCATTTTGTTTCTTACCATATAATATACTCTCATTTTATATATTTTTCTTCTTTTATTCCCTTATACTCTCTATTTTAAACCAAGCATAAACTTCTAGAAATATGAACTATACAATTGCTAAAGAAAGGTATAGGATGATGTTTTAAGATCATTTTTTTTATCTGTTATTACAGAAAAGTTCATCTATTTTAAATTATTATAAAGTATAAAAATTAATAAATGATTTTATTGTTTTATTAAAATTAACAATACTATGACATTTATATAGTTGAAAATGAAATAGAAAACGCGTACAGATAGAAAACTTTTTTCTTAGTTGAATCAAATTCAGATGAATCTCTCAATATATAATATATTTTATTATGATTATTGTAATAAGTTTAGGTGATCGAATCTTAGATGTTCATCGGAGTTAGAATAAACATCAACACTTAATGAATGATTTACACATATTTGTGACATATAAATCTATTTATTAATTGGATCAACTTTTATTAACAATCCTCTCTCTTCATATTTTGATTAAGCATCGTATCGTAAGGCACTTTTATCGTAAGTGGCTGCTAAAGTTATAGTGGAAGCAACAGTTTTCATGGTATGTTCTGTAATATGAAAACGATAAACATATACAGAGTGATATATCACTCGGTGACCTCAATATGAGAACGTGTCAAGGTGATGCCATCAATATTTTGCAAGGGAGAGCGATAAAACGCAAGTGGCCTCTAAAGTTATAATGGGTACAATTTTCATGGGATGTTGATAATTATAATGAAATCATTATAGCAAAAGCTAATGATAATGCTGCCCAGCGCGTGATGCTTTCATTCAAGTGCTCAGTGAGCATTTGAATTACTCAGTGACGGTTTACATGACCTCATGACGATAACGTATCAAGGTATGATGGCATAAAATAGTTTCAATTTGAATTATTTTTTTATTTGCCCATTTGAATTTTTTTTTTCAGGCTAGGCCCAATATCTTGATCTAATCTTACTTGATTATAAAAGTATACTTAAAAATAATCATACATAAATCACTTTTTATTTTAAATATTTTATTAATATTTTTTATCACATCATAAACTCTATCATATTTATATTTTCTCTTTTACATATTAGATAACATATTTTGTTTCCATCAAACATTTTTCTTATATAAATACATGCACTTATCAATAAATATTTCTACGTATTTATTTAGGATGAAGTTGGGTCATGAAAGAAATTAGATTATGACAATTCTTTAAACCAAAGAATTGAACTCTAATTAATAAGAAAGATATTCATATTTAATATTAAATTATATCTTGAATATGAAGTTATAAAATTAACTTAATGATTAAAGAAATAAAAAAAAGGAGGATTATAGATTTGAATCCATTCCCGTAAACAAAAACTAACAAAAATAAAAATTAATAAATTAATAATTAATATTTATTGATAAAAAATATATCTTTTGAATATATATGATTATAGAGGATAATTGTCAGAAACTAAAAAAATAAATATTTCATTTATTATTCGCATCACATGCACTTAATATTTTATCACAAGTGAAGAAACATTCATGAATAAATAGGTAAATTGGCACGCATGATCGCAGGCTGAAATGCTAATTTTATGATTCTAATGATTATCATCGGTACAATAATTGATCACAATGGAAAGTAATTAAGTTTGATCCCGTTTTCCATCGAATCCTATCGGTTAGTTTTTTTTATATAATTATTATATTGCAAATAACTTGTTTTGAACCAAATTAAGTGTACATCAACAAAAATATATCTTAACCTAAAGAAACGATCAGGATATCGAAATTATTGCACCTTCTCATCATGATAATAACACTGTTAACAATGAAGTTGAAATAATGAAAGATTAATTTAATGCACCATAGTTAACAAGATTGTGGGTATCATCAGAATTCAGAACCTTCCTTCCTAGTATGTCGAAATTCAGATTACATAATAACCAAGCTTGCATCAACTTCCGTCAATGGATAACTCAAGTTCATGATCAAGCCGCTGTTTACTACAATGTTCCAGTGTTTTGCAGTTAAAAGCAAAAATATAATTTCAGACACGTACGGTGCAGTTAATTTATCATATGGTCAAAAACACGACAGCGCATTCCCCACTTAATTAATGTTACATCACTTTAATTTATGCTAATACATGTATTGGTATAAACACTTTATCGATATTTTTTTTACATATATCATTTAGGTTTAAATACTTTTTATTTTTAATATAATTATATTTTGTTTTTGTTCCTAAAAACATTTTGTTGGACTTTTAGTTCTGATTTTTTTAAATTTTTTCATCCCTATATAAATATACCTAATTTTTGTTTTGATCTACATAAATTAACAGTGGGAACCAAAAATAAATAAAAAAATATATTAGAGAGACAAAAAATAAAATACAATTATATGTTAAAAATCAAAAATATATTTAAGTATATTATTTTTTTGTCACTTTAACATTAACATATCTACCCATTATATTATGCTCATACATATTCATTAATATGTTACTTAGTGTCAAATAAAATTTCTTTGTCATGTAATTATGCTCATATCTATTCATTAACCTGTTATTTGTTTACCTTTTATTGTGACATTAGTCATCTGTACTGTACAGTCCATCAAAGTCGGGACGTATTCGACTCATGGGGTCCCATGTACTCAGCTCATGACAATCCCAACTATCACCTACAATTTGACCACGATGCATAGATGAGCAATTCACCAACGTGACTCTAAACATCGCATAACTCCCTCAATATCGAACATGTATATATAGATCCAGAGAGGAGATCCTCAGTTACGTTTTACTGATCTCACACATAGACACATAAACACCTCAAAGCACCACTGACTTGCTCATCAGAGTCCCTTTTGTAGGACCTCCGCCCCTTTTTCCTTCTTAGTTGGGGTCGATTTCTGAGCAACCTCCACTTCTTTTTCCTTCTCTGCCTCTTTTTCCCTCCCTTCCTTCTCTAACGACTTAGCGGGACCTTCAACCACATTGTTCTCTTCTAGTCCCTTGTCCACCACCTCGGGCTCATCCAAGTGAATGACCTCCACTTTGGCATTATTGCTCATAACTGGCCCCTCCATCAACTTAGTTGATTTCTTCACAAGGTTGAACTTTTAGGAATCATTAACATGCTTCCTCTTTTTCGTCTTCCTGACCTTCGTTTGGTCATCAACCACCAAACTCTTCAAGTTCTTGTAGTTGTAACCTTTCATGACTTTAATAAAAACACGATAAACCCATCAATACTCCTCTAATTTTTTGGCAAAACATTGCAACATAAAGATACTCACTACTTAAAACATGATCAGGAAAATATAAGATCAGAATAGTCATGATGAATTTACATGACATCTCGTGTGACCATTCCCTTATGATCTGAATAACCTTGACTTCCTAGGCCAACAATAGTTAGTGGGGACATGATTTGAACTTGAAAGGGAAACGTTGCCAATAAAAGGAAAATTTGGGACTTTTTCCATCCTTCTCATAGAATAACTCTTTTGAGTCTCCACAAGCAGAGTTAGGACGAACTCGAAAAAGTCCGACTTGAACTTCTTCCAAGACTGGTTATACAATTGAAATAGTTTCCCAAACTCGAGCGCATTTAAAGAGGTCCACCCAACCTTAACACCATCTTCAATTGATAAAAGTACATGAACCTATTAACAGTGGACTCGATTTTGAAACTCTTGCAAAGAATTTGAAATGCGCGCAAAAAAAGCCCAATTGTTAGGATGAAATTGCACAAGGGTGATATTCATCAAGCTCGGCATTTCACATTCAAAATCTGTAAAAGGAAATTGAACGTTCAACTCTTTACACAAGTCCTCGTACATATATACGAAGTCGACCTCACCCTTCACCACCCTCATAAAAACACGTTCCTCGATGCTACAAGGCTCTATAATCATCAACTCGGAATCATCCGAGGTCATCATATCGACCCTCCCTTTCAAACCCTCAATAGACTCAAGAGTTTAAAACCGAGTAGGTTACGAGCCAACCTCCACAGAAACCCACTCGTACCCAAGGATGGTGATAGGGGAAAACTTGCTCCCCTACCACTTTTAGTCCCTTTACCACTCCTATGACGCCATCCATGTTCTGAATACCCCCACCTCTCTCTGCTTCCTTACGAATCTCCGCCTCCTCACCACCACTCACTAGAATATCCTCCGTTCTTTCTGAGTCGAAGATGAATGAGGGAGACAAAATGGACAACTCATCCTCACTCCCAGATTCCCTTATGCCCTTAACCTCCCTAGCCACGAGGGACCCACCCCTGACAAGAGACCCATCCTCTGTAGCAAAGGAAAACATGAGGATGGAAGCAAAGAGGAAAGGGATGCATAAGGAAGGAACAAGGCAAAGAAGCGCACCTAGAACATAACACAAGGAGCAAGGAAGGAGGAAGAAGGGAGCGAACCAAGTAAACGAAGGGAATAGAAAGTAGATGAAAAAACCAACAACAATAAGGAACACGAGAAGGAATTACCCTTACTTGGCACATGATTCCCTTTTTATAAGGGTTTCCCAACCCTTTACTCACCAGCACCTCTTCGTTTTCACACCCCAAAACCCTCCAATACCCCTCTGTTCAAATGCCACTTAAAAAGTCATGACCACTGACGAGGCAGTACGGGTACCGAGGCAACACGAAAGACAAAGTGTTAAAACCCCACGAAAATGTCATGATGATGTTACTGACTTCGTTGTGCCCCTCGAAGCGACAAGACACCCAAAGGTCATTTTGCGTCCAACCACACAGATCCAGACACCTATTACTCGATCCTTGGAAAATTCTTGATGTCCGAAAGTATAATGACCCTGAGTCCTAGCGCGGACGGCACAAGTTTCTGTGCGGATAGCCCAGGGTTTCTGCAGAATTCTTCTGCAGAAACTAGTTGCAGAGATGTGGCGCGATCGGCGTCAGTGTGGCGCTATCAGCGCCATACTCTCTGGTTTGTGGCGCGAGTGGCGCCATACCCCAAAGGGTGGCGCGAGTGGCACCGTGGTGGCGCGAGTAGCACCACAGGTTCTGGAGATCGACGCTGGTAGCGCTAGAGTGGCGCTGGTGGCGTGAGAAAGCTCTGGAGACCTGTCCATCCCTGATGGTTGGCGCCATGGTTTCTGGGAGCTGGCGCGATCTGCGCGACAGCTCTGACAGGACCACTATAAAAGGGCTAGGTCACGATTTTGGAAGAGAAAACCCTGTTTCTCCTTCCTCTAAGCGACCTGCAGCCATTGTTGAAGCCCCAAGCTTCATTCCTTCACCTTAGTTCACCAAATCACTTCCTTTGAACCTCAATCTTGTTGGAAAACACTTGGTGAGCTTGAATCCTTCATCAAATTCCCCTTAGAAACCCCAAATTTGAGAATCCCTTTCTCAAGGGAAGTTCGGAGAACTCGAGTTCGGCGAGGAACGGCGGCGATTCACGGACATCCGAGCTAGGGGAAGTGGTCCAGAGGTCTTCCTTGCCATCTTTGAGGTAAGAAACTTGAGATTCTCCGGTTGATTTGTGAGTTGGGGTTTTGGGTGAATAGTGACCCACTTGTGTTAGAGCTAGTATTAGCCTTGGGTCCTTTAGAGACATGTGTTTAAAATGTTGTGAGGATGAAGGATTAGCTCTCAAATGTTAGTTTGGTGAACTTTGATTTCTTGGCTCTATGTGATGCATGTATACTAGTATGCTGAGTTGCTTGGCTATGTTGTGACATGCAAGAGCCTTGGTATATGGCTTTGTTGTGCTTGAGAGACTGTTGGAACGGTGTCTTGTGTGTGAAGAACTGTTCAAGCCACAATGAAAATCCTTGAGCCTTTGGTCTGTATAGAGCTTTGAGCTCTTTGTGTTGGCTTGTACCGAGTCTTGTGAAGACTCTAGTGTTTTGGCTAGGCCAAGATGGACCACTGAGGGTCTATGGGATGGCTTGTGAGTGATGAGCTTGGATGAACCTTAAGTTAGAGGACTTGTGGTTTTGGAAAGGACTGAGGTTCCTTTTATTAAGACGGTTGAGAACCGTGCTATATGCTTATGCTTGTGTGATTGCTTGATGATTGATATGTACTTGTATGCCTTGCTAGGGCGTGACACCGAGGTTGTCAATGGCGTAGGCCACGGAGCAGGGAGAGAATTATAGAGCTCGGCTTTGCTATGTAAGTTCTTGGTCCCTTGGGGATGTTTTCCACTGCTTGTGCTTCACCATACTCCAAGGGAGTGATGATTGCATTCATGATGCATGCGTTGATGGTTGTTGCATACTCATAATGATATGTATGCTTGCATTTATGCTTGAAAATGTATGATGCCTGTTGATAGATCTTCTGGCCAGTTAGATAGATATGGACCTCCCTAGGAGAAGAGCGCACCTCCTAGTTTGGTTTGCTCATGGTTGATGATATCCCAAGGTGATGATGATCCCTTAAGACCAAGAGATAGGTGTGTCCCGTCGCGGTTGATTGCCTATACTCGGAGGTACCATATACGTGCGTATATGCGTAAAGGGTAGCTCCCGATGGGATGACACGGGTGTGAGTTCCGGTCTCACACTGAGGTTTGGTGTTGATTGGATCCACCTTACATTAGAGCTAGATGACTTGCTTGTATTGTTATGAGGGCCGGGAGGCCAGTAAGTTTGCGATGCCTGGATGACGTGTGTCATGGAAAGTGAGTCAGGGTGGAGGAGATGCCTCCAAGGACCCTGAGCTTACTGAGATGTATATCTCATCCCTGTGGGGCTTATGTTATTTCAGGTGACTCTTCTGATAGAGAGGAGTGGTCTCAGGGCGGGAGGCCCCAGTAGAGACAGTGATTGCTTGGCCGTGCAGCAGCAGGGAGAGCTGGGTGGCTTAGATGGGTTTTGATGATGTTTTGTACCCCTGTAGAGGGAAGATGTGTGTGTGTGCGCACATGTTTTGCTTTGTATTGTATATGCTATGTATGCCCTTGTGTGAGGAAGGATCTGTGAGATCAGAAACACTCAGATGCTTATTCTTTTGTATAGACACTTCGAGTGTCAGATGATATATATGTACATAACTAGTTATGTTATGTAACGATGTTTGCTCCTGTATATCTGTTGAGATATTTGTGTTCATCTACCTATGGTTATGTTTATATGGTTCTGGATCAGCCGGGACTTGTGTTGCTCTGTGTCTTTTGTGATGAGATACTATATGTTCCATACATAATGTAATCAAGAAATATGGTTTCCGATTTATGCTTCCGCAAAGTTTTAATTAAAGTGATTAAGCGCTAATCTGATGATTATAATATTAATACACCGGGTGCACACGGGGTGTTACAAAAAGGGCCAAGACACACGTGGCATTTGCGTCCATTCATTGCAAAACTTAGTTTCAACCCACGTGGCTAATCTATTTGTTTGAAGTAACTCGGCCAAGCTACTCGCGCGAGCTTGGGGGCTTATGTTTTGTACGACCCATGACCTCGGCACATACTCGGCCCACACAGGCAGCAAGAGATCGAACATGAAACTCTATCATTCATAACGAATTCAGAGCTTGAGGGGCTTATGTATCGTACAGTCCGTCAAACTCGGCACCCACTCGACTCGTAGGGCCCCCACGTGCTTGGCTCGTGGCGATCCCCAACTACCACCTACGAACTCGACCACGATGCATAGAGGAGCAGTTCACCAATGTGGCTTCGAACATCGCGTAACTCCCTCAATATCAGACATGCATATATAGACCCAGACGGGAGATCCCAAGGTACGAGGTACGTTTTACTGATCCCACACATAGACGCATAAACACCTCAGAGAACCACTGACTTGCTCTTCAAAATCCCTTTTATGAGTAATTTCCCCCGTATCAACACCAGAGATAAAAAATTCCATTAAGAAAAGAAAAACCAGATAACTTGATCAGAACTCATCGAAAGTAAACAAGAACATTATCGTTTATGATAGTCTCGACTATTGATTTATTCATTAACACAACTTTTTGACAATTGATCAATGTAATTAATATACGTTGAACCGACCAATATGAGTTTTCACAATTCGTGGGCTTGAATATTTTTGCTGTGACATTATAAGTGGTCGTTTTCTCCTCGGGTAATATGAGTTTTCACAATTCGTGGGCTTGAATATTTTTTTGCTTAATGAAGATCTTAATTGAGCTGGTACGTGCTTTTGAGATCTTATAAGGTTATGGTACGTTATTGATTACCTCATGCCTCACCAGTTTGGTCACTGATCATTAACACAACTTTCTGACAAAATTGATCTACATATATAATTAATATACGTTGAACTTTCAAAAACAGTTTCTTATTGCCTTATGCTTTCAGTATCTGAAAAAACTTTCTTGCATAACCTATACAATCAGATGTGCCATACACTAAGGAAGGATTGCCTGTATTAGATCGAAAAAGTACAGGCACTATGTTTTATTTTATTTTATTTTATTTTTCCTTGTCTTCGTGTGCAATTAAACGACACGGTATGCATGTTGTATAGTAAAAATAGAAATAATTAAGTGGCATTATACAATACGTAATACTTTTACAGAATTAAATTTATAATAAATAAATATTTTAATATATAAATTATATTATAATTAAGAATCATACTAAATAAATATATTCAAATAAATCAATTATATTTTAAATTTACTATCAATTATTTAAT
Organism: Glycine tomentella; assembly: GCA_007407185.1. Classification (NCBI taxonomy): domain Eukaryota; kingdom Viridiplantae; phylum Streptophyta; class Magnoliopsida; order Fabales; family Fabaceae; genus Glycine; species Glycine tomentella. The sequence continues at coordinate 1,602,260 of PYAF01001680.1, read as the reverse complement.
TATGATATTAAGATTATTTTTAATTATCAATTTAAAAAAGAAATATTAAAATTCAATTATGTAACATGCATAGAATAAATATGACATTGTTTTCTACCTAGTATAGTTACGGGGTCGTGTTAAATTAGTTGCATGGCATTCACAATATGAAACTATATAATTTGGAAACCTTAATTTAATTATAATTTTATTTTAATTAATAGTATATGACAAATTAAAACCCTTGTGCCCTCTTTTTTTCCTGCTTGCACACTCCCTAGATTTTAATTAATTGTCTCCGTTTCTGGCTCTACTATAAGAAAGAAACAGATCATTGGATTCACGTATTAATTAGGACTTGATTCATCATCCTTTACAAGCCTATATATGCATGTCGCTTTCGCTATGGCATAGTTCTTGTGGTTGGGACATGGTTCTCGTGTAGGCTATATATTATGGTTGGTTGTCGTTACTTCCAGATTTTCTACAGTGAACGACAACAATAACGTTGTCATTAATGTTAAGTTAACGAAAAAGAAAGTGCACCATGAAGCATGAAATTATTAAAACTATGGCAGAATTTCGGTGTATTTTTTTTTATGCTGAAGTTTGGTGTATTTAGATGTCAGGTTTTGTTCTCTAAGATTAACACAATTAACTACGTTTATTTACCAGTGAATTTAGTGTAAGGACTTGTACACTCAAAATTACAAGCACAGTGGAGCCTCACGATACAATGGCCCAGGAGAGAGAAAACATAATACTACTATGAGTTTGGGGCATGAGAAGGTTGGGCAAAAATATTGGCATAGAGGAAGGCCATGCAGGGAAAAAGTTGCAAGTTGCAACAAAAGATTTTGGTCGCTAGGGTTGTTGTTGCATGAACCATATATATATTATTTTCTAACAATGCAAAAAAGAGTATGAGCCCTATATAACACTAAAATTGTGTCTTAATGATTTGTTGATCATGGAGTACATGCTCATAAAGTGGAGTTTCTGAGCAATGAGATATGTAATTTTTATTAGTTTTTTCTAAAGATGCAAAAAATGCATTACTCTAATAATAGAAATATTGAAGACCCATTAAAAAAAAAAACTTTTCAATATATGTTATATGTTTGATTTACAGTTAAAAAAGTTAAAAACTTACTACAAGCGTTCTTCTAGTATAAATTCAACAGATAAAATTAAAAAACTTAATCCATTGACAAACTTACTTATGCTTCAAGAGTAATGTATCCAATAGCTTTTCAAACATAGAGTTTCCTATGAGCGGAAAGGAAGTTTATTTTTAGATGACATGCATCCACGCCCAACAACATGCGCAGGCATATTTTTTAGTTAAGCTAGAGGCCAAATCGTCTAATTAACATTTAATTAACACCAATTGAAGGATGGTAACTAAAAATATATATAAAGAAACAAAATTTGGTTTGAGCAATGTGATGTGACATGTAGAATGATGTATTGCACACCAAAACCACTCTTTCACAAATGAGGAGGCATGCCAGGGTGGCTATAATATATGTTGGATCCAAATCCAAAAACAGAATATTCTCATATATCACTGGTGGAGATTTGTTGATTCTCAAGCTTCCACAGTGTCGGTTCGTAAGGGAGAATCCTCTTGCATGTAGTCTTGTTGTCTTGGTTTGATTTGATTTCAGAAGAGTAATTAAAGTTAATTCGAGTGTGGCTTGTAGATGGGGTTCGGTTCAGTTTCAGTGTGAGTGGCTTGTAGTTGTAGATGAGATCATGTCAAGGTCTTGGCTTTTAGCTAGCCTTTTAGTACGTATCCTTATTGGTAAGGTTCTTCGTGTTCATGGGTTATATATCCACGTGCTGAAGAGTAGAAAATATGTATGGAATTAAGAGTATCCTATGTGTTGTGTTGATAACATTTCTCGTAAGATTATGTTTTTGATCAAGAATTAAATTAAATTAGAATCAAATTAAAAAGTTTGATTTTCATATACTGTAAATGTAAACATTTATATTATTAATTAGTTAAAATTTATTCCATATTGTAATTTTTTAAATAAGTTAAAAAATCAATTTATCTTATCATACGTGATAATTTATAATCATATAATAACAAAAATATTTATCACATTTAAATTAAATTCTTAAAAAATTAATTGATTGCAATCTTAACGTATCACCTTCTTATTGATATATTTGGGCAATGTTAATCGTTAGTTATAAGTCATGTTTTTTTTGTTGGAAAAATATAAGTCATTATCCTACACTAGATGATAATATTTTAAAAATTGATCAAATCATTAATTTAATATGATTGAGGTATTGGTTTAATGAGTTAGTGATTTGAATCACTAATTAAACAGGTTAACACGATATATATTTTTTTAAAAAAAATGAAATTCTTATATCCATATACTTAATTTTTCTTCTATATCATTTAATTTTTAACACATTTTCTTCCTATAATATTTCTCTCTTTTTCTCATCATATCTAATTATCTATGTATTATTAGTTTATCTTCTTTCCTTTATATTTTCTCCCTTATTTCTATTCATAAACATAAAAAGTGGGTTGTATATGTGTAACATTTTTCTAAACAAATAACTTCCAAGACTGTGGCATCTGAAGTACACTAATATGCATATATACTAAAAAATTAAACTTTCTTAAAACCGTAAAAATCCAAATTTCACGAATTTGGATGCACCAAGACTCCAAGAGCCATCAGTAGACTCTTTCAATGGATTTTAATGTGAGGTAAGTCAGTGTGACAGCTAACAAGGATCAATAATAGAATTCCATATATAGTCGTTGTTGACAAATCACACATTATTTATGAATGAATTGTCTATGCATATCAAGATAGATAAGTGTTGCTCAGTCAGATAGCAATAAAAATAATGACTTAACATATTTAGACTGAAATTACCCACCGACGAGAGAGGTTACTATGTTGAAGGTGACTGAAACATCATATGAACAGGACACTGGGTATCGTCCATCCTATTTTGGGTAGATGAGGTGGATGGAAAAGAGAAATTAAATGAAGAAAAAAAAAGTAGTGCTAACTATGATAAAAATAATGAAAAAGAGAAAAAGTAAGCGAATGTAAATAATAATTTTTGAAATAATTATTTGTTAAATCTATATTTATTAAGATCTTTATTTTTTTATAAATCATGGATATTGATAATCTTATTTGAGTCAAGTAAAATTATTATAAATCATAAAAAAATAAGTATTTAACGCATTTATATACCAAAAACTCATTTATATATATATATCACATTTTTCTTAAGAAATTTAAAAAAAATCAATTTTTTTTATCTTGATGAATTTTAAAATTGTTAAAAATTATTTAAAATTTATTATGCATCTAAAGTATTTGGCAGGGAAACTTTTTGTTAAACCTTTGCCAATATTAGCTTTTTCTTTCATGAATTTGTTTTTTATTGTTGAAAAAAATGGTAGAAATGTTGATTTCTAACCTAACTCCCCTTTCAAGATTAGAGATACAAGGGATAACAAAATAAGATAAATAGTAGGATAAAGAAATCATATTCTATTCATGCACCAAACAACTAATACATACACAGTGATAGAATAATAATCTTGTCCTAATTATCAATACACTAAATGGATTTAGCACAACTAATTATGTTTTTCTATACATATAAATCTAGAGATCATACTCTTAATAATTATCAACGGGTTTGCATTTAAATGGATTGAATTAGGTTAACTCGTTAAATCAACCATGTTTTTTTTATATGGTTTGTGTCCAATCCACTTAAGGGTATGTTTGACCCTACTTTTTTTCTACTTAAAAGTTACTTTTAAATTGAAGCCAAAAATAAGAGCTTAAAAAAAGAAATAGAAGTTGTTTGTCAACTTTTATTTACTTTTAACTTAAATTAAAAGTTGTTTGTTAAAAAATGACTTTAGTTTTATTTAAAATTATCTTGTCCTATGAAAAGTATATTTATAAAATAAAAAATAAACTGTAAAATTATTTTAATGATAACAAAATAAAAAAAAACAAGTATTTAAAATAATAATTTTATAAATGTAAAAAATTACTTTAGTTAATAAAATTTTATTTTAATGATATTTTGAAAATAATAAACATATAATAGTAATTCTATAATAAAATAATTGTAATAATAATATGAAACAGATAATGAATTTTTTATTACAAAAATACATATATGTTATAATGACATTATTTACGATAGATGACTTGAAAATAGAAATATATTACCGCATAAAAACAGTGCAGACTTTTTAAAAAGTTATAATAAAAAAATAGTGAGAACTTGGGATTCGAAGGTTGGAGTCTGCACATAAGCTAGCAAAAAGCTATAAAAATTTTGCTCAATAGAGCTTATTTTTAAGCTCCTTTTTTCATATCTTCTTTAATAAAATTAAGTTACTTTTAATTTTATGAGCTTTTAAGAATAGATATTTGGCCTAGCTTCTCCTCAAAAGAAGAAGAAAAACTCAATAAAAGCTAGTCCACAAATCAAAGGGCTGGCTGCGAGCCTAATTTAAAAAAAAAATTTTAAAAAATAGAAATAAAAATGTTGTGGACTTGAAATGAAAAAAATATTAAAAAAATGATAAAAATTTAAAAAATGTCTAAAATAAGATTGAATAAAAGTAAAAGAAAATATGCATGAATTGATAAAATAGTAAAATCTAAAATAACATTTTGACTATGTCATTCACACATGAAATACAATATAAAAAAAAGCTTAATATTAATATCTCTAACTTTTTTTTAGGGGATATCTCTAACTTCTTACCTAAAAAATTATAAATATTCAAATACTAGAAGGGAGGTCAACATACATTAATCAAACATCAATTAGCAATTATCCAAATACACAAATAAAATTATATAAAAATAATTCGTATTTAAAAACGTAATAAGCTCGTGGACTAACTTATTAATCTACATACTAAACCCAGACAAATCAGGCTAAATAAGTTCACATTTAAATGGATCAATATTTTAGCTAATCCTAACCTACTTGAGTTGCAATTTACATAATAATTATTCTAACTTTTTTTTTTATAGTTCATAAAAAAAATGAATAAGCGTAACAGTTTTACGAGATTAATCTTATTATTAATTTTTTTGGAAGCCAAGGTACAACAACAACTTCATTCTAGAAAAATATTATAAAGGTATAAATAAAAAAGTAACTAATATTATATTAAATAAGTAAAGCAAAATATAGTCTGAGACTTATTTTTGTTGTAGAAAATGTCTTGTGGAGTTATTTAAGTTAGTTTTTATTTATTAGATGAAAATTTTGTTTGATTATTTTGTAAATAAGTTTTTTTTAGTATTTTTTAAAATTTATTTAAAAATATATTTTTAAAATGTTAAGTTTTAACTTTTTATATTTTATTTTAATTTTATCTTTAAATTATTTATTCAATTTTCTTATTACTTTTATAAATATGTTATTTACATTTTCTAGTTACTTCAAAAGTTTTATTGAACACATATGATTTAATAAATTAGCTTATCAACTACTAATTAATTTTTCAACTTTTAATTATTTTTTTTCTTGAACTTTATGTTAATCTTTTAAGTTAGTTTTATCAAATACAATTAACATTTATTAAGAGATTAATGGAATGATATTTAACATATTTTTTTATTTTAATAAACATTAAGAAAAAAATATTATCTTTAGAAAATGAGTTGTTGTAATTAAATGTTGGTAAATAGTCATTTTTGTTCCTGAATGTATATGGTGCTAACAAATTTGTCCCCAAAAGATAAAAATTCAATTTTTTGTCCTCGAAAGTGAAAAAATTCATCAATATGTTTAACTTTCATCCGTTGCTTTTATTTGAAAGATACTACATGACACATTTAGGAACAAATTTGTTAGCACTTTCCACATTTATGAACGAATTTGTCAATGTTTTATTCAAAATATAATTTAATCTTCATCTTCTCTCCTTTTTAATCATTACAATCATAAAATTACATGGACACTTAAAAAATTAAGAAAACAAGTATAAGTTAGAACTGAAATTTATATTGTAACAACATTAGGTAATGACAAAATCAAGTTGAATCTCATTTTATGCTTGTAATGATTAAAAAAGAAAGAAGATGAATATTAAATTATATTTTAGATAGAGCGCTGACAAATTTGTTCCTGAATGTGTAAAAAGCTGACAAATCCATTTTTAGATGTGCCACATAATATTTTTCAATTAACAATAATGAACAAAAATTAATTCATGAATGAATTTGTCGCACTTTTTTCATTTTCGGAGATAAAAATTTAAATTTTCATTTTTAAAAAAATAAATATATCAGTATTCTACATATTCAACAGTAACTATTTACCTTTAAATGTTTGTGAAATGTGCTTGTGATTCATAAATGTTCCGGGGGATGATACAGTGTGTATGAGAGTAAATTGGCCTTTTGGGGTCTCCTTAAAAGAAACAACTGTTTCTCTTTCTCTCTGTGTTTGAGAACAAAGCACACTTCTTCTCAATTTCCTCCGAGAGAGAAAGAAAGAAAGTGAGGGACTTGGAGAGAATTTCTGTCATCACAGCACATTGAGTCACCAATCAACCATGTCTCTGGGGTATGCCGAGAAGCTTTCCTACATAGAAGATGTGGGCAACGTTGGAATGGTCGAATATTTCGACTCATCCCATGTTTTGCGAGAGAAAGTGGGTCCCTTGTCTCCATTCTCCTTCTAGAAGCTCCTATATTCTGTTCTTGTGCCCTTATTGCCTGTGATAAATTCTATAGATGATGTTGATCTCTCTTGTGCAGCTTTTGTGTCTGTTGGGTGCTACTTGGAGAGGCCCTTCACTGCCATGAAATGATGCTTTGTGTTGTTTGATGTTATGTGCTGCACGTTTGGTTAATAATGGCTTTATTTTAGTGGTTTTGGGGTGATTAGGATGAAATTTGGATGGAATTTAGTGGTGTTTTTGTGATCACATGCATGATTGTTAGTGTTTGTAATTCTGGATTAGGGTGACGAATACTTTGGAATGAGGTTTTAAATTGGGGTCAAACTTGTGGTTCTGTCGCGATCCTTGACATTGCAGGAAATCACGGCTAAATGCAACCGCAATTGTGGTTGTGGTGAACCCAAAAACCTTGATGTTGCAGCCAAAATCGTGGTCCCAGACAGTTTTTTTAAACCATGGCTTGGATAGGTGACCTAGTATGAGGGTTTTGATTGAGTGATTAATGCTTTGAAACATTGAAATGTTGACCAGGTAAGTGCTTAGGTATTTTTGGGATTGTGTTTCACCACGATGTGGGAAGGTTTTATGATAGACAATTGGTTGATAAGCTGAAGATGATTATTATTGGTGGTGCTATTATCCGTATATGTTAGACATGACTTGTTGTCTTGTATAAAGTTGTTGTACTTGTATGTTCACTAATTACTTTTCTCAGTATGGTTTTCATCAGAAAAGGGAGGTTGTGTTTTGTTGTTTGGTAGCAATTACTCCCCTGATGAGGTGCCATCTGGGTTTGTTAGCCTAGGGGGTTGAAGTTGAATTTCATCGAAACTTTGTTCTTGATGATATTGCTGGGGGTTGTTCAAGTTTTTCATTTCTGTTTGCATAATTCCTTTTTGTATGGAATAGCTATGGCCTGGTAGATGCCAGGGTTGTCATCTTACTTTTTAATTTACCATCTTAAAAATTAATAAAACTTTAGGTTTGTTTATGAATTTCAACAGTTAAGAAAGAGCTTACTGATTTAGGATCCACAGGTAGCATGCATATATTTGTTTGTGCAAGTTGATATGTTTATTGGCATTGTCAGCTGTTGATTGATCCAAACCTTTTCAGTGTTAGACAGTTGAATGGTTATGTACCTCAGAGATACAATATATTGTTCCAATTATGAACATGTGCTGATACCCTATGCAAGATTTTGGTACAAAGTAGAAGTCTGTCAGGCTTCAATTTCTTTTGAAAGAGTACCACCTAGTGAAAAGTTTCCTTCATTTTATTCTTAAGAGTATTCATATGTGTAATAAAAAGGGAATCATTACCTACCCTCGACTAAAATTACTGCTTCATATGCTAACATAACTTTTCTTTCCTGGCAGATAGATCAACTTGCTATCATGATAAAAAAGGTATTGGTTGCAGCCACTAACTTATGTTGATATTGAGGAGTTTCCTTTCTCTGCTTTAAGTTTTTATATAATCAGTCTTTTTTAATTTGTTTTCTTTTTCTACTTGCAGAGTAAGCATCTAGTGGTGTTTACAGGTGCAGGAATATCAACTTCTTGTGGTATACCTGATTTTCGAGGTCCCAAGGGAATTTGGACGCTTCAGGTGATGATTTTGAAGCTTGGAAATGCTTATACTATAATCAAAATTGTATTCCTTTAGGTGATTCATTCAGTTGCAAATGTATGCTTGACTCAGCAATTTCTATTAGATTTAGAATGTAAATGCTAACGAGAACGGTGTCATTAATATTTTTGTAGTTACAATACATATACTATTATACTATGAATTTTTCTTTATTTCTTAAATTCCAGATGATATATTCTCATTATTGGCAGAGAAGTTGATTAACCAGTTTGAAGTATACATATTTTTTTGTAGTGATGTGAACAAAAGAATAAAGTGCATTTGTTTTAGAATTCATTGCTTTTTTTAATTTCAATACATAAACCATAGTATGTTCTATCAATTTCAACTTGACTTGGTTCGAATAGTGTTTCTCAGTCAAGGATATACTGTCGCTAAGTTTCTAGAAATTGAAATAAATGTTCAAGCAGGTATCCAATAATCAATATAGGAACCTCCAATTTTTTGTTGGGAATTGGAATATGAGAAATTTTAACTTATGTGCCCATTATGCTTATGCTTGCTTAGATGAACATTCAAAGCAGTTAATATAAGTATTTATTGTTCTAGTTGCACTTGCTGGCAACCCTAACAATTAACAAGGGCAATATATGTTCTACGGTGTCTAGTGAATTTGTTTTCCAACAAAAAGAAAGAAGCTGGTGTGTTTGAACTTTGAATATTGAATTTTCTACCACAGTATGAGGCACAATTTAATATAATGACTGATATAGTTGTGCCAAACTATAAAAAATAAAGTCAGATGCTATTATTATTTGTTAGTTCTCATTCTTTTAGAAATCAAAATCTTTTTTTTGTTGTTTACGTACTTCATATGGGGATCTTCTTATCCGATTATCTTTATTTTTGCAGCGTGAAGGTAAAGCCCTGCCAGAAGCATCACTTCCATTTCATCGTGCAGCGCCAAGCTTGACACACATGGCTCTGGTTGAATTAGAAAAGGCTGGCATTTTGAAGTTCGTCATCAGTCAGGTAGAGTTATTGCGTTTTTATTCTATGTATATTCTCACTTTTTTTGGATATGTAAATATTTTAGCTTTTTGAAGTAATTTTTTGCAGGTAATAATTTGTTGAATTGTTGTTTCATCTTTTTGTTTTCTTATGATAGAATGTTGATGGTCTCCATCTTCGATCTGGAATACCAAGGGAGAAACTTGCTGAATTGCACGGGAATTCCTTCATGGAGACATGCCCTTCTTGTGGAGAAGAGTAAGATTTGATTGCTCATTACATCCTAATTTTGCATAAGCTTCCTATAAGTAGGATTTAATTAATCTAGCATATTCATTCAAATTTCTTCCATGAAGCTACGAATATTTATAATGCAGATGCTAGTAATTATCAGCAAAACAAAAACAAATGCATTTCTTTCATCAATAAAGTTCTACCCTGTAGTTTCTATATTTTAAACGTTTCTTTCCTATTTCTTATACTATATTTGTAGATTCTGCTACAAACTTGGCCTGGTTTGTCTTTTTCTTGCATTAAGCCAATCATGTGGTGACTTTGGTTCATGTTTGTTTTAGTCATTTCTATTATGCCTTCTTTTCTTCAATATTTAGTTTTGCACACTAAAACTTCTACCTGTCAAGAATATCCATCTCGCTCATGTTGTACAGATGCTACATAGCCACCTTTGGGTGACCTTTTATAAAAAAAAAAATCGTCTGCTTTTTTGGTGTTTATGTAGCACTATCACGTTGTCATTTTTCAAAACATTATCCCTTAAAATAAGAATTGTAATCTAATTGTGTAATTGAAACATCTTTAAGGTACTTTCGTGATTTTGAGGTAGAAACTATCGGTTTAAAGGAGACATCAAGGCGTTGTTCAGTTGCCAAATGTGGGACAAGACTTAAGGATACAGTCCTTGACTGGGAGGTACTACATTGTTCATTTGCTTGATGGTAATTTTGTTGAGTCTCAAAAATTATGATTCATTTTGGTTGCAAGTTGTGTCACATGGGTTTTGTTGTTTACTTTGGTATTGAAATAGAATTTCAAACCAATCCTATTACTGCAATAAAGTTTGATTGATAGCTTTTCTTTATATGGATATTTGGCCAAAAAATCATGATTGCATAACTAATATGCTTTGTAAGAGACGTGAGTAGGTGTTGTTAGATGTTTATTATGCCCTTGCTTCATCTATAGACAACTGAAGAGAATAATGACTTCTATTTCTTCAAGATATTGAACCGGAGACAAATTCTTTTCTGCTGTTTTTTGCTGAGACTAGATACAATTATGTCTCTCACCTTTGATCTTCCCTGAACTCAAAGATGAATAAAAATATGCATGGATCGATTGTTGATCATGCTGATTGGAGGAATACGGACTTGCGGCTAAATGATCATTTTGATCCTTTATCTCATTTAAAAGCTTTAAAATGGTTACTTATCTTTTAAAAAATTCAATTTGGTACCTTATCTTATTTAAAAGATTCATAATGGTTCTTCAACTATTTAAATATATTCAACTTTGTCCTTTGAATAAGACTCACATAAAAGACATTTTGAATATATTTAAATAGTTGAAGGACCATTTTGAACCTTTTAAATAAGATGAGGTACCAAAGTGAACTTTTGAAAAGGTAAAAGATCAATTTGAACCTTTTAAATATGATAAAGGATCAAAACGAACTTTTTAAAAGATAAAAGACCAAACTGAACAAAAAAAATGATACGGGATCAAAATGGTCATTTAACCTTCACTTGCTATTAGTTGGAATGTTTTTTAAAATTTCAATATAAACCAAAAGTGGTTTCTGTTTAAAACCAACCAATTATGAAATAATCTGTCTTTTCTCCATTTTGCAAGTTGCTACTATTGTCCCTCTTTTAAGCTGCTTTAAATTCGGATTCATGACATGGTGTTTTAGTATTGTGGCTTGATTTTAATCTGTTGGTGGTGGGTGGACATTGTAAGAAATCATAACAGTGACTGGTAATTGCCAAAGGTTAGCGAACTAGCTTGAGGTTCTTTGTTTTCCTGCAACTAGCATACTGTTTTATTGGTCTGTCAGGAATGCTATTCTTTCACCAACAGGTCTCAATTATATAATAATATATGATACAAGATTTATAAACTTCTAGACAAAAGGACACATACACTAGTCCCAGAGACGCTTGCTCAAAAATAGAAAAGATTTTATCTGGGTCTAGTTGAAGTTTTACATTGAGCCTTAATTGTCCTTGGCGTAGCTAACCATTAAGTGACAATGACTAGTTGTAGATGTTTGTGAAAATTATTGTGTCTGGGGTGATGATTATGGACATGTTAATAAAATCTTTTGACTGCATATCCGTGTTTCCCTTTAGATGAGTTTCTGTCGTTGTATGTACAGGATGCATTGCCTTCAAAGGAGATGAATCTTGCTGAGAAGCATTGCAAACAGGCAGATATAGTGTTATGCCTGGGTACAAGGTAATAACTTTTTTCTTATCACTCCAAGTCTCAAACAATTTTATTTTCTTTTTCTTCTATATTTTTTTTCAGTATTATGCTATTATTATGCCTATTTCTCTCTCCTTACTTTTTTGTCCACACTTGTAGGTGCTTAATTGCTTATTGTTAAATGGGTAAAAATAGAACAAGTCTATTTTTAAACAGACCTGATAAGCATTGGCTTAAGTTTTGTGACAAAAGCTTTACTGCTCTAGTAATTCTCAAGTGTATTGAGAAACTGACTTCCTGCATTAGAGTGATAAGTGATAGCGATTTTCAGGTTTTGCTTAATATCTTCCAAAATGAACAGCCTGAGCTTCAACCCTCTTTAACATAGTTATATGTAGAATCACAGCAATTGTGGCATGGGTGGTTAAGTTCAATAGACAATAGGTATCTTATTACTTTGGAGGGCAATTTTACAGCATAATTGGAATTTACGGTGATGGATTTGTGCGGTTTTTTTATCACCACTAAATGGCCATATTAAGCTAGCAATACGTTTAACCAATTTGAAAAATAACTGTGGCCATATTTCATGTCTTTGAAGGTGATATCAATGAGTCATGCATGATCAATTTTTCATATCTTTTGAAAATATTTTGCTTTGCTATATTTTTTTATTTGATATATCATGGCTAAAATCTCAATGCAGTTTACAAATAACTCCAGCATGCAACTTGCCTCTGAGAGCACTTCGTGGGGGGGGTAAAGTTGTTATTGTAAATCTCCAGGTATTTTCTCCTTTTTAGTTTCTTAGCTAGCTTCTATATGTTAATTTAGTTTGACACCATCTCCTAACTTCTAAAATGAAGTTTTCTTTGCTGTTTTAAGAGGTAGAGACCTCTTATTTTCTACTTTTTTTTGTTAATATGAAATTATAATAGTTAAGAAAAAATGTTAAATTTGCTGTTTTTGCTTTGAGAGAACAATAATGCTATTGCTCCACTTACTAGAATAGCAATTGAAATCTATGTAAGTCCGTATTTAGTTCATTCTCTCTTATGGCCCAAAAAGGGGTCATTGGATCCCAAGGATCAGCTGTTTACATCAGTTGGCACATGGCCTCAAGGTTTGGAGAGTTTACACTAGGAAGAATAAAGGGAGGAATGGCAGAATGCCGAGTTGACAGAGAGAGAAATAAAGAAGAGGGTTGTTCCTGATTTGTGGTTTGCAGTAGTTTATAGGTGGGAATGTGGGCTAATAGGGCTATCACATGGAAAACATTACAATAGTTCTGAATGGATTGAAATAGCTCTCTGTAGTAGCTTGGCTCTGTGACAGTAGAAGAGTTCTTCCACTGTATTACTTTTATTAATTCTCAGACTTAATATAATTTCTGTTGCATCCAGCTATGCGTTTCTAGTATCCTTATGATTTCCTCATTTGTTACTGCAATTATAGTTCTTGCTAGTACTATGTAACAAATCTTTGGCTTGACTGTAATGATCAGCTTATCCATGTTGTAAACGTAATCGAGAGTGCCCCAATTTACTAGCAGTTTGACAAATCCAAAATCAACTGTGGTCAAGATAAACCTTATTTACTAAATGTGAGTGTATACTCTATAAGTTAACTCTATCTGTTAGAGTTAAATCCTGTTAGTTAGTACAGCTGTCAGTTAGTTACAATATATTATTTGTAAGTTAACTCTATTTGTTAGTTAGTTACAATAGATAATTAGATATTGTTAGAGTTAGTTAGGGTTTGTTAGAGTCTTTGGCTATAAGTATTTGTTAGTGCTTAGAGATTCAATTGGTCAATTGTATTTTCTATTATGATATCAAAATATCAGTTTATCAACATGATATCATTGTTGAGAAAAACTCAAGTCACACATGAGCTAGAGATAAGGACAAAATAGAGTATAAGTGGGAGGCAACCCTCAACCTATGAGTTAACTTTTGGGGTTGAGTTAGGTCCAAACCCACATTCTAAGACAATAGAATGTCTTAAAATTCTGGGATGTTTATGGTTGTTAGAGATATGATGCTATCAAAGTTTAACTATGTAATTATGTTATGAATCAACTCCTTCCTTGAACATGCTGTCTGGCTTCCAAGTTGCAGAGTTTTTATTTTTTTATTTTTATCATACTTACATAATTGTTCATTATTGTTAACATCTAAACTATAAATGCTTGAATTCTACAGAAAACTCCAAAGGACAAAAAAGCCAATTTAGTCATACATGGGTTTGTAGATAAGGTATTTGATCTGAATCCTTGATCATAGATGTTTTCTTTTCCATTGTTTTTGTGTTTTTTCCCTGAGATTTCTGTATTAAAGTTTACACTGATGTTAATGTTGTGAAAAAGCACTGATAGATAGTGAATGGTAGAGACAAACAAGTACATGTATTCAAGTTGTCTGTATTATGACTTGTAGTGTCAAACACTCAAACTAGAATTTGATTCATTTAGAGTTTAAGGGAGTTGTATGTTACGGGCTTTTTCTAAAATTAAACACAAACAGCAGATACTTGGGAATAGTTTATCCTTTAATTAAACTTCTATTGACATAACTTGTAACCTTTTTTATATTAATACTGCAAAAACTATTATCTAGTATGAATATGTTTGATGTTGGTGATTAGGGTAGACACCCGTGTGTACATTACTAGCATTCCATGATAACAACATTAAAAAATACAATCATGGAGCTCTTTTTTCCTAAAAAGAAAAAAGAAATTTAGCAATCATTCAGGTCTTTTTTCACCATGTTGATGAATTCCTTTGTGGTCCAGTTTGTTAATGTGTATGGCATGCCAAAATATCAATCCTTATCTATTTTCTTTATTTGAAATTTTTCTTATGTTTTCATATCCTAAGATTTTCAGTTTGAGGTAGATAAGTGGCTTGGTTTTTAGTTGTCGTTAGGAATAAATACAGATATACTTTAATGCATTTTAACATGCATTAATTCCAACTGGAGCAGGTAATTGCCGGTGTCATGGACCAGCTTAATATGCAGATTCATCCATTTGTCAGGATTGATCTTTTCCAGATTATTCTAGTGCAAGCTTTGAGCAACGGTAACCAATGTTTAATTGTAACTTTTTAGTTATATCTCAGCATGTTCTTGAATTCAAATGCATTCAATATGTTAATACACACTCACACAATGCTAGATACGTGTTCAACCAAATATGAACTTAATATTTGATTCTTCAATGCCATGTGCTGCTATTAAGTTGTGAAAATTATAACGTGTATTCATGGATCCACCTAAGGAACTCTTCATAAGTTTCAGTTTATTTCATGTTATAACAGTAGGATATTAAAGTTGTTAATACAATTGTCTAGCTTCAATGAGGAAGATTCTGTACTTTTTTATATCAATAGTTACCATCAGTTCTTCTAAACTAAAACCAACTGCCTCTCAGATTTCTTATTTTGTTGAAATTACTGGACAAAGCTTCTTTTTGACATAATAGAATTAGTGTCTTCTTATTCCTGATATTTTCTGTCGACTCATTTGATCCTGTCTTCAAAAATTGGTTTCCTTGTTCATATTCTCATAATTCTTGGTTGGGACTGCACACATTACACAACTTACACAACCAAATACCAGGATACTGAAATGACTAGCTATTGCATGAGGCATCGATATATATATATATATATATATATATATATATATATATATATATATCTGTGTGTGTGTGTCTGTGTCTTACACTGTCTGTTAACTTGCATTGCAGATAAAAGATATGTGAACTGGACTCTCCAGGTTGCAAGTGCTCATGGACAAAAAGCAGCATTGCCTTTCATCAAGTCTGTTGAGGTGAATTCATACGCTGAATCTCTTTCTGCTTGTATTCTTTTATATCCACATTTCTATTTGGCCAGGGTGACTTTTGAGGTGTATTAATGTTTTTTAAAATGGGAACTCCATTCCTAGTTTGCTCATTGTGTATTTTTGGGAATCTTAGATGTTGGATTCCTTGCTCATATCATTACTTATAGGTGAAATTTATGTTGAACGGGATAAGAATAACAATATATAGAATATGGATATCAGGATCATTTGGTATATGGAATAATATATTGGGAGTTTACTCCAATTTTTTAATTTCTTTATTGTCTTGGGGTTTTCTTAAGAGATGTGATAAAATCATTCATGTGCCTTCACCCAAGTTTTGGGTAAAAATGGTTTTTGACATGGCGTTAGAGCCTCCAATGATCAGAAGGGTCTAAGTTTGATCCTTACCACCACCGTTCTTTTAAATAAAAGATGAACTTCAAGACATGGTAAAAGTGGGCTATCGCAATGTCCACGTTTAAAACCTAAAAGCTTCTTGAAGAGAGATGCTAAGATATATAACAAAATCATTCATGCGCATTAATCCAAGAGCCTTCATGAAAGTTGGTTCTTGATAGGGTTATTATGTATTTGAAATTAATTAGGATTAAGCCTAGAATTTGACCAGTGTATCTGTCCTTGTGCTGCAGATCTCCTTCTTGGACAGGGAAGATTACAAAGCAGCCATTCTGGATAAGCAACCATTTCGGCTTAAAAGGTTTTCACACACTATGCAACGTGTTTCTTTGTGCCATTGATCAAATTTTTACTCAAGTTTAATGGTCCTTGTGAACTAGACGAGATAAAACTGATTTTGAAGAATTGTGAAAATCTAGGTGAAGTCTAGAATTTTGGGAACAGAATTCTTCATTTCTTTGTGTTGCTTAATTGTAGATTCTCACAATAAATGTAATGGCTTGCACCTTCTTCCTTACATTTGGTTGACTGATATCTCAGGAGAACAGCATATAACAAAGCATTTGAAATGGTTCTGAAACTCAACTTTAGTGATGGCTGTGGTTGCTCAATCCTTGAAATTGATGTCCCTGTTGATTTTAAGGTGAGATGTGTTGCTTAACTTTTACCTATCTTCTCATATGATGTCTCACTTTCCATAATAGGTGAATTAAAAGTGACGATGCTAGTTTGGGAAACACCATTTTTATTTAAAAATCCCACTCTTTAGGAGGAATGGAGGTTGAATCAACATTATACATTTCTCATTGTTTCCTTTATGTCTAATGCTATTTTTCTTTTGAGAAAATAGTGTATGCACAATGTAAAACAATTTTACAGTCTCCCAATCACAAACCACCATGTATGACGAATTTGTTGACTTTTATAATAATTACCTTAAAAGTCATATTAAATGTGATTTTTGATTGATTGACAGTGTAAAATGACAGTGCACACTCATTAAACTCTTTTCTTTTATCCAAAAATGAAGGTTTTGCACTATGCATAAAATTTGCCTGGGGCAAATTATTCTAGCTAACACCATACCTGAAAATTTATCATTGCAGGTTTCAACTGACTGCTTTGACTTTGATAAGGACTACATATTCCAAAAGCTGAGAGACAAGGCAGTTCTTGAATCAAGATGTGGTCAGAATGCTGTTATTGAGAGAAAGGCCATCTTGACACCTAGAAGTGATGTCACTACCTATGCCATTGTGACCAATGTTGTTCAGTACAGCAAAATATGTAAAGCATCCCTTGATTCTCTTAGTAATGGTGATTTTAAAAAAAGAAAAGCTAGTGTGACTGGTACTGGATCATCTAGGAAGCGTTCAAAAGGGTCCTCCAAGTGTAAAAGAGAATATTAGGGGTCATATGTAGGTTTTGTACGTATGATAACACCAAGCATTAGAAACTGACATAGAGACTGAGTGAATTTTGTTAGATGTTACACTCAGTCTCCCCTAAATGGTGTCCATGATACTAAAGGCTTTTGATACCATAATTACTAATATAGTGGGTATTCTTGGTGTGGCTTTTGGAATGTTTCTTTATTGAAAATTCCTGACAACTTGATGTGAGTTATAGGTGTAGAAGGAAATTTAGTTTGAGAAATCTGAGTATATGCAGAGCTCAAGTGGTACAAATATGTTTTTTTTCGTCCTTTACCCGGTGAAGTGTTATTTTTATCTTGAATCTTTTCATAACTTGCCCAATTGATCTTATTTGGAGTTTGAAATGCAAGTGCAAATTGCTGATTGTGGATATTAATTAGTCAAGTACTTGAAATTTCTGCTTAATGGTAAATAATCATGCTCTAGTTGTGATTTAAATACTCTTTATGTACATTTTTTAGTACTTTCTCATTTATATGTTGTCTAAAAAAAACGAGACCTAAATAAACAATAATAAAATGATCATGAAATATTTTTCTTATAAAAGGTGTAAAATGCTTTAAATGGCAAGACATAACTAGGATCAATGTAATGGTGAGGGATTTGTGTAGTTTGCATAAGCAAATATTTTACTTTGTCATTTTGTCCCTTAATAAAGAAGAAAGAAAAAATCAACAAAAGTAAAAAATAAATAAATTGAGGGAAAAAAAGGAAATGTAGAATTTTTGGTAAAATGGGAAAGAAAAGTCTCATTTGTTTTTAATTAAAATTAACTTTTCACATGGTGTATCCATAAAATTGTAATTCCTAAAAGAAGCATTATCTTTCCCCTGCTTTTTTGTTATCAAGGATAAATGTTAGTTAATTTAGAAGTTATCTTTGTATCACTGGGGAAGGATGATCAAGTGAACTAACTTTTTGAAAGGTATTTGGAATAATTTTCAAACAATTACCTTATAATAAAAACAAATAAATAAATAAAATTAAAATAAATATTATACTTTTATCATTTTGTCCCATTATGAAGAAAAAAAGAAAATTCTAATGAAAATAAAATTATCTCATAATAATAATTAAATACAATTAAAATAAATATTATACTTTGTTGTTTTGTGACTTAACGAAGAAGAAAGAGAAAAGTCAATGAAACTATGGAAGCAAAAAGGGATTTGGAAAATACATAGGAGAAAAAGGAAATATATAATAAGATGTTTGATTAGATGAAAAAAATAAAATCTCATTGGAAAACAATTAAAACTAATTTTTCACAACATGTTTGCAATTCGAGATAATTCTTTACTAAATCATAAAATTTTATTAACTTTTTGGTTAATTGACAATAAAGATTAGTTAATTTAAATGTTATCTTTCAACAATTGGTGAAGGAAGATCAAGTGACCTAACTATTTGAAAGAATTATATGAATTAATTTTCAAATAATTATCTTGAAATAATATATAACTAATATAAATATTATACTTTGTCATTTTGTCCGTTTATAAAGAATGAAAAAAGTCAATGAGAGTAAAAGAATAATGGATTTAGAAAA
>PYAF01001680.1:1557653-1579118 GCA_007407185.1 Glycine tomentella | reverse complement strand
ATTCAAAAGTAACTTATTTATTTGTTGTTCTTGAAAAATCTTAAATATCGATATTTTGGAATGGAAGGAGTAAAAAAATATTAGTATATATATTTTTTTTCCAAATAATAGTGGTTTTTTTAAACATCTAGAATGAGACAATTTTTGTTGACTTAAAGTATTTTTTTTGTCTTATAAATTTAAATTAATTTTTTTAGTCTATCATGTGATAAAAATTGTCACAAATTATTCATATAAATTGCAAAAAATAAAAAGTAAGGAAATATTAAATAGTATTTTTCTAGATCGAAAGACTAAAAAAATAATTTTGAGAAAAAAAACAATGTGAATCAAATTTGAGAGGGATAACAAACACATTTAAACATTTTTTATTTCACTTTTAATTTGAGAATGTTTTTAAAATACCTATAAATAAAAATAAATGCATAATGTCAATTAATTAATGTTTTCTAAATGATGAATCTCGCACTTATAACGGCTATGTGCACCATGAAGTAGCTTGTAATAATACATGGTATCTTTTGAATTGTACTTTGGTGGACATGGTGGGTCTCAAACACACCAGTGAGTCACATGGGTTTCAATTGGACTATCCAATGTCACCTGCCACTCTGCCTAGGTTGCCCATGTTCTTCAATGATTTCACATAGGAAGGTTGCTTCAATGACTTAGACATATTTAAGAGTTTGAACCCCTCCTTTGACCACTACATATGGAAAAGGTTTGAATACTCTGCAGCATATACCAAATGAGTATACCCCACACTTTAAAGAGTTTTTATATTATTGTTGATGTACAACTTTATTTATTTTTATTGTAATTATTTTAAAAATTATATTAATATTTTTTAATTGATTGACGGTATAAGCTATTTTTTTAAAAAATAAAACTATAAGTAAAAATAGAATAATGATTAGCTAACATTTTTTTTCCTTCAAACACCTTATTGATGAAAAATTATTACATAAGTTAAGTCTTTAAAATGGGTGGTTTATTCAATTGAATTTATTGTAAAATGAAAAAAAAATCTATTTCTTATAGATTGGTTAGAATCACATGATCTTTTATTAGATCATATAATATTTTTTCTTAGTTGACACTGCTTTTTTTTTTTTTTTTTATCTCTTCTTATTACATATCTCACTTGAAGGAATAGAGTTTAATTATGTTAGTTGATGCCATTGAAATCATTACTTTTCTAAAGATGTGTATGCATCTTGCACGATAAAAATTTATTGTTAAAGATAAAATTACCATAAAATAAACTATTTCTTACTTCAGAAAATCATGTTGACTTAACTCATTGCCAAACATTTACAGATGAAAATGATTGTGGTGTTTTTTTACGTTCATAAAAATATTCATGTCTGTAAAATAGAATTTAAAAAAAAATTAAAATAATAGGAGGTAAAAAGTGCATATTTTTAGGAATAAATCTAACACTTTTATTTCTGTTTCCCCTTTGAAACAACACATTTTTGTTTTTACTTTATTTTCTGTCTATTTCTATCAAATCAAATTTTTCTGTCTTTTTTGTCATCATTCCAAATGACCTGATGGCTCCAAGGGAGAACTTGAGTTCGAATCCGGCATGGTCTAGCCCTCAAAAAAATTATTTTATTTTTTCTCTTTGATCCAATTATAAATCATGAGTGTCATGTAAGTTTGTTATCACTTTCTATATATCTCGTTCCCACTTTCCACTTTTCACAACCGTTACATTCCCACCACCACCATCTCTTTTCCCTCCCCACTTTCCTTCACACATTCCTCCAATCTTCATCATCATGTACTTACCAACTATTATCATCTTCATCCTCTTCCTCCTCCTCCCAACATCAACAACAACCTCCTCCTTCTTCTTCACCTTCCCATCCTTCACCCTCCGCAACATCACCCTCCTCGGTGACTCCTTCCTCCGCCACGGCCTCGTCGGCCTCACCCTCTCCACCCCCGTCCCCGCCTCCTCCTCCGGCACCCTCCTCTACAACCACCCCATCACCTACACCACCCCCATATCCTCTCTCTCCACCACCTTCACTTTCTCCATCTCCACCCCCCCCTCCTCCACCTCCACCTTCTCCTTCTTCCTCAACTCCTCCCACACCCTCTCCCTCATCTTCCACCCCAATGATGATAACCACCTCACCCTGGACTTAATCACTCCAAACTCCACCCAGCCCAACAGCATTCCAACAACAAACATTGATCTCAACACTCAGAATCCAATCACTTCTTGGCTTGACTACCATGCTCACAACAAAAAGCTCAACGTTTTCTTAGACTACTCAACACCTTCTTCCAAGCCTCAAAATCCAATCTTGAGCGTTGACCTTGACCTTTCTCCCTACTTCAAGGACAATCTCTACGTGGGGTTTTCCGGTTCCACGCTAGGAAGCACCGAGCTTATCCAAGTCATGAGTTGGAGCTTCGAGTTTGAGTCTTTTCGGAAACAAGGTTCGAACTTGCACCCCCACAACGGTTCTAGAACTCCCGCGAGTGTTGCAGTTCAAGACATTCCTTCTTCTTCTTCTTCAAACTCAACCGAGGGTAATTATAACCACCGTGGCAAGAGATTTTTCTTCGGTGTTGCTGTTGCCATTGCTGGTCCTGCTTTCTTCTGCGTGGTGCTTGTGGTTTTGGGATATCTTTCTTTCCTCAAGTGGCGTGGCATGAGGAAGAAAAAGAGTTTTGGGACAGTGGGGTGTTGTCCTAAGGAGTTTGGCTACAAGGCGGTGAAGTTAGCCACAAAAGGGTTTCACCCTTCAATGGTAATTGGGAAAGGATCGTTTGGAACAGTGTACAAGGCCTCATTTGAGTCTTCAGGAACCATTGCCGCGGTTAAAAGATCGAGACAATATTCTCACGAAGGCAGAACAGAATTTCTGGCTGAGCTTTCTGTTATAGCAGGTTTGAGGCACAAGAATTTGGTCCAACTCCTAGGTTGGTGTGTTGAGAAAGGTGAATTATTGCTTGTGTATGAGTTTATGCCAAATGGAAGCTTGGACAAGGTACTTTACCAAGAATCTGAAAGTGGGAATAGTAATGTGTTGAGTTGGGGTCATAGGGTTAACATTGCTGTTGGTTTGGCTTCTGTCTTGAGTTACTTGCACCAGGAGTGTGAGCAAAGGGTGATTCATAGGGACATTAAGACAGGTAACATATTGCTAGATGGGAGCATGAACCCAAGGTTGGGTGATTTTGGTTTGGCAAAGCTTATGGACCATGACAAGAGTCCTGTTTCAACACTAACTGCAGGGACAATGGGTTACTTAGCCCCTGAGTATCTTCAGTGTGGAATGGCAAATGAGAAAACTGATGTGTTCAGCTATGGTGTGGTTGTTCTTGAGGTGGCTTGTGGAAGAAGGCCAATTGAGAAGGAGGGGCAGAAGATGGTGAATTTGGTGGATTGGGTTTGGGGGTTGCACTCTCAAGGGAATATCATTGAGGCTGCTGATAAGAGATTAAATGGGGGGTTTAAGGAAGGGGAAATGAAGAGGCTTTTGCTTTTGGGGTTGAGTTGTGCTAACCCTGATAGTGCTCAAAGGCCTTCCATGAGAAGAGTTTTGCAGATTCTTAATAATAATAATGAAGGAGTGGCTCTTGTGGTGCCTAAGGAGAAACCTACACTTACTTTCTCCTCTGGCTTGCCTTTGAGTCTTGATGAGATTGTTTCTGATGCTGAGGAAGAGGTTAATTGTGGACAGGTTGTCTGTGAGATCAAAATTAATTGAAATTAGGAAGATGCTGCATTTTGTTGTTATTATTATTCATTTGATTCTTTTGTTCTTTTTCTCATGATGTCATTTTTTCTGTTTGTAGTGTGACATATATACTAGGGAAATTCACTTCACTAACTGGAGTTCAAGCTACTACATTGAACTTTATGGAAACAATAATGTATTCATGAACAATGAAAGCTTAGTATATACCGAAATCCACTTTGTTTCTGGTCATATGAATTAGATTAGATATTTCTTAAGTTTGCTTTGTGAAACAATTGTATTGTATATTACTTTGGAGTGATATATTCTCTCTTTAAAATTTTGAATAGAATGGTGTTGCAAATTTTTGAGTGAAATCGATTCTATACGCACAAAGGAATCTGTTAAACAAAATAGTAGTATTTGTTATTCCTATGTTTTGGCATCAGACTCTGACACCAAAGCACCGACATGTGTTGGCCTGCGTGCTGATTTTAATTTTTTTTTTCTATTCTATACATTAAGTGCATCTTTAGATATATTTATTTATATAATAAATGATTTTTGTGACTTTAAATAAAATAAAAAAGGATCATTTGAATGTTTCAATCATCATAGGCTGTTTTATATGCACAAGCATGGTTGGATCCTTATAGAAATTGCATAAAATATTATATATTTCCTATTGAAGATTAATGATAAGGCTCACAACGTATCTATATGTTAGGAAAATTTGGTGACTAGTTCAATCATAAGTTAATTTGCATTATTCGCTGCATTGACTAGGAGCCAGATGCGATTGACTTGTGTAACGGCTATATGAGGCAAACTCTGAAGTCTGAAACCCATTATGATAATTGACCAAGAAATAAATTAACGGAAAAAGATTGAGCTGTCTATTGAAACTCCCAAAAAGAAAAATCTCGTGTTCTCTGAGTCAGGATCCTCAACTATCATTATTTGTTAATATGGCTTATAAGAGAAATGCCCATAAGAAAATAATTTAATTATTAATTAATTCTAGATTATATGAAGCAATTGCTACAAAAGCATTAAGTTTAATGTACAAACGAAGTTGAATTTCCTGGCTTGGAATTGGAATTGTATCGATCAATCTATCTACATAATGAGATGAGGTGAACACGACTGATGGATGCCTTTAATTTAAAAAAGTATATATTTGTTATGGATATTGCTTACATAAATTCAAACATGCGACATGAGGAAAACAACAGAGCATGTGACATTGGAAAGCAAATAATGTAAAAAAGCATAACAAATGAAAACTTTGCAACGGTCATTAGTCGAATCATTCGTATGGAAACAAATAGTAATGGACCCCTTGAGCAGTAGCACATGACCCCTCCACCTTCGTTGGGGAAAATGAACATTTCACAATTCACAGAGACATTATTTTGTAAATTTAATATAGCCGCTGTTGAGTTAATAAAGCATTGAAATGTCAATTTTATTCAAATGTTTCTTATTATATGAATTTTTACATGTTAATGTTTTATTTTTTATATTCTTTTAGGGAGTATTTTAAAATTTATTTAATACATATAACACAACATTCTAAGAATATCACAATTCCCATCAATTTACTCACATAAAGGATCAATAATGCCGTGACACCCCTAATTAAATAAACCTGCAAGGAGCTTGCCATTGCTATCTCGGAGCCACCACAATCACGTTCACATTGCTAAACTGCCAATGCCGTAGGTCTTCAAAGCATAGAGTAAGTAGAGCCAAAGCTACATTTACTTTATAGGGTCATTTAACTTGAAAAAACATTTTTTATTTTCACTTTTAACTACAAAAATGTTACCTTATTTTTATTTTATTTCTTATTTTTAAAAAATCTGTATAGAAAACAGTAAAAAAATAATATATTTCCTTTTATATTTTCACCACCATACAAGCTTTTAAAAATGGATAACATAATAAAAACAAGATGACATGTTTTATACTTAAAAATGAAAAAAAAAAAAAAAAAACGGAAATCTCTAATGTCAACCCGAAATCTCTAATATCTAGTGTTGTCTAGAGCAATTTGACATTAAAGATTTCGGGAAGTAATGATCCAATGCCTTGAAAGTTATAATAAGATATTCACTTAGTTATGACTTATGACAAACTGAAAGGAAGACTTCTAAAGAAAGATAGAAAATGCTTCTTTAGAGTCTGTCTTGAGAGTTGGAAAGTCACCCTTCATTCGTCAGAACATGGCCATTACATTTATCCTACCTAGTCACACAGGTGGAAATCTAAGCTGGGTTATCAAGTATGGATATTTGGTAGATGTAAAACTATATCACAGAAAATTTGCAAGTGGCATCAATATTTCATGCCCTTATGCTTCTCAGACTGCTATATTTTCTAAATTCGCACAATATCAGCCCAAAGTACAGGTTGCTTCGAAAAATTTAATTTAATATAATATCACATCTTCATTCTGACAGTGTACAAATCATTAGTCAGAATTCACAAGTTGGCTTCTGCAACACAAGAAGAATCTTCAGTTTCAAAAGTTGAGACTTGCCCACGAGATGGAGCATTTCCTAATTGATCAATTGTGTTTGGCTTGGTCCTTTCAACATTCTTCATAGCTGTATTTACATTATTAGCTTGTACACTTCGATTTTCATGTTCTTCCCCCCTCGATGCTCCCTTGCATTCTGTTAATTTGGTCTTCCACTTTATACCAACTGTCTTTGCCTGATCAGCAAACAGACCTTCTGATAAGGGTGAACCACATATTTCGTTGTAAGTATCATAATTGGCAGCACATGTATTTCCACCTTCCAAAAGTTTTGACAGTGGATGCAAAACCGAGATTGCACCATCACTTCTCTCTAAGGAATCCTTCACTACAAGAAAATCAGAAACTAATTCAGTTTTGCTAAACTGAACGAATGCTGCAGTTGCATCCAAGTGGAAGACAGAAACTACAGAAGTTGGTCCAAATACTTTAGATATGCACTCTCTTATTTCATTTGCCTTCAGCTTAGAAGGAAATCCCCAAATAATAACAATGTTCTCAAACAAAATTTTTGGGTATCGCTTCTTCAGGCTATGGCTGGGTGAAGAATCTGCAACCTTATTACCAGTAGTTAGATCAATGATGTCCCCGTGCATCCAACTAAGATATAGACAATTAACGTACTTCTGCAGTTTCTCATTGAGGGCTAATTGGTTTGAAGAATCACGGAGTTTAAAATCAATACCTAAATCACTGCATAACTGGGCAAAGATGCATCCAGTCATGAAGGCATCATATCCTGCCTCATGCTTGCCTCCAGGGTTCCAGCTGCATGATCTGCAAATACGCATCTAATGTTGGTATCGAAAATACCTTTATCTAAAGAGACAGCTAGGACAATGGTACTTTAAGACAAGAGGACATTAAATCTTTAGACTTGGCTGTCCAAATTCTGAAGAAATCACCTCAAGCTATGTGCAATGTAGAAAACGAAAAGCCAC
Source organism: Glycine tomentella (assembly GCA_007407185.1). Taxonomy (NCBI): domain Eukaryota; kingdom Viridiplantae; phylum Streptophyta; class Magnoliopsida; order Fabales; family Fabaceae; genus Glycine; species Glycine tomentella. The sequence continues at coordinate 1,571,928 of PYAF01001680.1, read as the reverse complement.
ACAAGAAATTAAAATGTTATCCACCTACCATTGAACTTTTTTTTTTTTTTCAAATAAAAGAAAAAATGTGTATACTTCTATTTTCATAAACTTTGCATTTTGAGGTTAGATATCAGAAGAAAAAAAAATACAGAAAAAAAAGAAAGAACTGTCTCATGTATGAAAACTGTTGAAAATGTGTAACGACAATCATATGCAAACTAAATTGGCAAGGCACTGGTTTTGCACCACTAGATTGATAAACTTAAATCACAATAATCAGGTAAGGATTTATAGAAAGAAAGCAGAGACAAACCTCGAATCATCAACCTCAACATCCACTTTCACAAGTGAGAGTGAACCTAGATCAGTGCTTCTGGAGCCAGCCGCAATTTGGGGACAAAATGAAGTGAATGCAGAGGCCAGTGATTTTCTGGACCTTTTCATCTTTTCTTGGAACATTAAATTAGTGTTCAGGAGTATCTTGGTGTCAACAATGTGCGGAAAACACTTGTTAACAGAGACAACAAACTCTTCAGGAGTCCCCGGAAGAGGGCCAATAAATTTGCTGTAGACATGAGCAATATCTGTATCATGGAATGGTATATATCATCTTAGTGTCTTATAAAATTAAATAGCTTGTCAAGGATTCAGAATGTCATTGGTACCTAAAAAACAATTGTAACCAACTATCAACTTCTGTTCTGACGAAAGGAGATCAATAACATGGCGAAATCCCACGGCAGCTTGGATCTTCTTCTCTTCTGCCCTGCGATTTTCTTCTTTCACCTTCTTCTACCAGATATTAATTAAAAAAAATCTTTTAATAATATAATAAGGTGATTTGTTGTCAATAAAACACATTAGTACATTATATTATAGTTTTCTCATCTTTCAGCACCACTGTGCTAGGCCTATACATAAGATGCCAAATTATTTTTTAATATAGAAGTATTATTTATAACTAAAATCCGGCTTAATTTAAAGAAAATGCTTAGTCATCAACAGATTTTAAATTAGAAATTAATGGCAATATAAAGTCAATTCAGATTTTCACTTTCAATGGTAAGACTTAGTCAGTTACCCTCCACCATCACTTCAAAAGGGCAGAAGGAGCAATTAGATTTCAAAAACCTCCACCATCATTTGGTCGTGGCTGAAGGCACTGGAAAAGGGTTTTAATGTCCCATTCCAAGTATGGAGCAGTAATGCTAGAATGAATTTTGTAGGGGAGGAGTGGGGTAGAAAAGCATCAGGGGGAATTTTTTGTTGTGGGAATATTTTGAGGTGGGGGCTTTCACTCAGTGTTCATGAGGGGGGATGCATAAGGGCTGTGTATACCAGCACCACTGGTGCTATACAGTTTTATTTACAGTATATATAATATATAAAACATATTTTCACTGATAAAAAAAAAAAGATTTCAAAAACCATTAGCAATGTAAAATCACACGTCACAATTTAAAAGTGAACAAAACAATATCAAGATTTATTACCAGAAGTAAGTTTAATTCATCCTTTGAGTCTGTATATACAACTAATTGTTGTGAACCAGAAGCCTCACTGTTCACACTGACATATGAAAGATCTTTGAAGTGTTTTCTGATGACCTGAAAATTTTTTAAGCTTATAGTCAGCACAAACTTAATATATGTACAATACTACTATGTCTTTGGCAAAGGATACAGATAAATGACACAATGAAAATACCAATATGAGAAACAAAAAGTTAATGTATCAGCTGATGGCACAAAATATAGAAACATTACCAACTGAATCAATTTAAGCTGGTGAGACGTGAATCCATTAAGCCTAAGAGCTGGATGCATCTCAAAAAAAGTCACTTGAAATTTTGAGTCTTTTGAAATTCCTTGAATTTGGTCTTCTTGATTTTGCTCCTGAAATAACCCATCACGCCATTCATTGAATTTATTTTTCATTCTTGCAGTGAACAAAATGTCAGCCGTGCTGAGCAGTGGTATGTCCCTAACATCTTTTAATTTACCAATGTCTGACCACTCACTACTATCATATGTAGAATTCAAACTCCTTAATGCTTCCCTTTCTTGTTCTCTGGATAAATAAGATATTCCTGACATTATAAAGGGTGCAAATTCTCAAACTAGAGAAACATAAAAGTCATGATGAGGTTACACATGCAACCAAATACCTATCCTATGAGCCAGTGACAGAATTGGAAGATCTACCAACACCAAAATATTTCTAGAAATTCAAAATTTGGTTACTGGTTAAAGATCATAGGCCTTCAGCATCTTTAATCTCCCCATAATTTCCTAACTTCCTATATCTCTAAAATTCATGTATATAAAGACGTTCCAGTTTGCAAATAACCTTAAAAGTAGAGTACACAAAGCTCTTTGTATATCACCTCTTTTTCCATTGAACCAATCAAACATCTAAGTTATAGACCCAGAAGTGAAGCATCTAGTTTTTCCATGTATAGAAATAAAACATGCAAGGTAATCTCAGTTACCGTGGCTGCGACCTTTTAGGGTAGATTTAATGCACAAACTCTTTTCTTCTATTCATTAGCTAATTAGCTTGAAAATTAATACCAAATGCAATCGTAAGAAATAAAAGGAAAAGTAAGCTACCTTCATGTATGCAAGCATTAAAATCAAACTGGTATTTAGCCAAGAAATCCATTGAAGTGGTCTGACAGAGAAATTCATCACATGGACCCAGACCTGCAATCTCTTGTCGAGGAAAAACATAGAAATTGTGCCTGCCAAGGAGTAATTCTTCCACTTAGAGCACCAGCAGAACATTCATCAAACAAATAAAGCAAATAAAGGAAACAAAAAAGAGTAAAATGAAACCATTACAGTAACAGTAATCAGAGTCAAACTGTCAAGAAAATCCAAAGCAGAAAGAATCCCCCAAAAAATAATCAAAAGAAAATTGCACAAATCCTTATAAACTTTATTTGCAAGCTCATAATTCCATATCAATTATTAAAAAAAAAAGGCTCTTTTCTATTACTTGGAAGTTGAATATTATACTTAGGGGCTGTTTGGTTTGCCCATTTTCTGTTTTCATTTTCATAGAAAACAGAAAACAATGTTGAAAATGTTTGGTTAAAATTTTGAAAATGATTTTGTTGAAAATATTTTTAGAAAACAGAGGAATTTTGAAAACACAAAATCCACGTTTTCGGCATTTTCACTAAAACGGGAAGCTTCCTTCCTTCCCATACGCATATTGTTCAACGGTTTTAGGTGTGTTGCACTGCCCACTTCTTCAAATGTGTTTTCCCTAACAACCTCAATATATCTTCTCATATTTCCTTTGTCTAATATTTTTATTATTTCTATTTATTATACGAAATAATACAATGATTTTAATAATTATTATAAAGGATATATATTATAATTTTTATTTGAAAATTATATATAAAATTTATACTAAAATCATTTCATAAGCTTTTATTGAAAATAGTTAAACGGGAAGCATTTTCAATACTTTTAATTTTTGAAAACAGGAAATAAGAAATTAAACCAAACACATTTTCTAAACTTTAAAAATATGAAAATGAAAATTGTTTTAAAAATAAAAACAAGAAACGTAAATAGAAAATGTTTTCTCAAACCAGACAACCCCTAATATACTGAAACTCAATTCAAGTTGCTGTCCATTTTATAAATCCCAGTATACAACACATTGTGAAACCCGACATGACAACTACAAAACTATGCCGCATTCCGCATTATCAAACTGGTAAAAAACTGTAATGTCCTCATTTATCACTCCCATTTCAATGGCAAACATCTTCACATTGAAAGGATTGCTTTCAGAACACCATCCATCCAGCATTAAAATTGATTAGGACACCATGTAATTTCCATAGAAACTAAATTTGACCTAACACCAACTACATTCACTCCAATTTAAAAACTAGACTGTAGAGAGAGAATTATCAAATTAGTTCCTGATATCATTAGCTGTTCAATTTAAATTAGTTCCCGAAGTTATAAAAACGTCATTTGATTAAATCTTTTGATAATTTCAATCATTAAAAGGACATTTTCGTAAGTTCAGAGATTAAATTGTCAGTGTTCGTAAATTCAGGGAATAGTGTACTAATCCTATCACGAATCTCTAACTAATATTATAAATTGTTTAGAAATCAAATCGAAATAGCAAGGGTACATACGGATGCGCAACGAAGGAGTGGTTGGAGGGATCCCAACGGAAGGGGCAAACGCCGAATTGAACGACGGCGAACTTGGCGGCGGAGTCACGGACCTTCAGATACCGCACGTCGGAGCGGTCGAACTCCAAGGACTCGCGCCACGGAGCGCTCGTCACGCCGGTCATCTCGAGGTCGATGGCCACGAAGTCCGACGACCGGACGTGGCGCCGGAGCTCCGCTAGCGACGGTTCGAAGTTCGCAGTGGTAACGGTCTTCGAAGGAAACGCCGGTCCACAATGCGTGGTGATGGTGGCGGAGCTTAGGGTACGTGCAAGCGCACGTGAGAGTGACGGAGAAGGAAGTTTATGAGGTTTCATTGGTTGTGCACTTGTGCTGCACTTTTTGGTCAGAGGTTTAGAAGAGGGACAGCGAAAGTGAGTAGTGGAAGGCGGAGACCTAAACGGCGTCGTTTACAGTGTGGGTCAGTTTACGCTTGAGCTCAGAATTTGTTGGATCGGCCCAGCTGAATTTGATCCAGTTGGTGGCAAAAAATGCAGCGAGGAATCAAATGTTTCTGGGACTTGCTTCCTGCACCTCCGGACTTGCTTCCTGCACCCTAATCCGGAATGTAATTTACATTCTGGAATGTAAAAATTTGCATTCTAGATTACATTCCAGAAAGACTAACAATCTGTAATGTAAATTATATTCCGTATTAGGCTTTCCCGAAGGTTAAAAAGGTGCAGGAAGCAACTGCCTGTTTTCTAGTGTTAAGGCAAGTGTGGAGTGTCACATTTGTAATTTGGAAACCAAAGCTTGTTGATTGGGGAAACATCACTATAAAATATTAAAGTAGTATTTTGAGATGTTTTGAATTCGCATCTAATATAAAAATTAGCTTTCACACAAGAGTAGAATACAAAGAGTTCCTACGAGTATGTGAGAAGAAAAAGCTGGCATGCACTACCTAGTAAGAAAAAAAAATTGTAGACCAAAGGAAGCGTGGGATGGGAAATTAAAAATGTAAAGTTTAATATGACTTCTTAGTTGATGATTAGCATATGTCAAATGAAGAGTGTGGCATGCCATCTGTTAAATAATTCATTGTTTGTAATTTTGGAGTAACATTTAACAATGATGTTAATTAGTAATTACCTTTGTAGAAGTCACTTTTGTTCAGTATGGTAGAAAGTAAAGAGGGGTGGTGAATCCTTATTTTTTCAACTATCAATCCTATACATTGGTCGAATTCATCTTCAATACATATTTTTTTATCGATAAATATTAGTTGTTAATTGTTAATTTTTTTGTTAAAGAGAAGAAATTAAACATATGATTTTTTCCTTCCTCCATTCTCCTTTTATCATCTAATCAACCTTATATCTCTCTTATTTTCAAAGCATGATTTAGACCACAATATCATTCTTTATTTCCTTTTCTAAAGTGTTTGTAATGTCAGATTTTGCATGGAGTAATTCTTAATGGTCCTTTCTCACCAATTATTGAGAGAAAGAAAAAAGTACAAAACAAGAATCAAAGTTGAAGACACATCACTGGATAAGTACAACCTAAGAGCTTCTAAGGTAATATAGAATTAATAACAAATATAAAAAGAACAGTAGCCAAGAAACTTGAACATATATATGCATGGAATAGTGAATAGTCGTGCTGCTTTCTGAGTCAGGAGCAATCTCCTATTCTTAAGCTTCGTAGGAGATCCAAATATCCATCATATTCAGGAATGACGTATCTGCAACATAAGAACAGATAATCAATAATTTATCACAGGAACCAACCCCAGAATAATAATTTAAGCAACAAGTGCAAAAGAAATTCACTAATGTTACTTTGTATACAGTATAATTGCAATATAAAATTTCCAAATATATATTCACAATGCCTGAAAATCCCAAATCCGTAGTGTATACTCTGCTAAAAGCCCATAAAATTTCAGAATGACAATAAACCAAACTTGAGTTTCTAGAAAGCACATACAAATACCATATGGTTCCCAGAATAGATCAATGACCACATTGCAATTCTGTATGCATGTTATGATATTAATGTACAAAGGTTGTTTAATCTTTTCCTTTCATTTAATTATTTACATTAGCATACAGGAAAAAAGTATGGAAGATGCAAAGAGAAATACCCACGTCGAAATAGGAAGTCAATGATTACAAGATTGCAATTCGCCTTGAAAAACTGTCTTGCGTATGATTTCTGCAACTTGTGGAACTAGGATCAACTTGAAGCTATCAACTTCTCCATCTGATATTTATTAAACTAGTTATCACAAAGGGTGATCATGGCACCACAAGAATATAACAACCGTAAAATTGAAGAACATGCAAGGCTTACCTTCATTTTTCGAAACAAAATCTTTTGGAAGTCTTAGATCATAACAGAATAGAACATCTCTCTTGTATCTATATCCATCAATGTCCTTGTATGAAACAGCACCGACAATTATGGCACTGTGAAAGCATCATTCAACAGAATTAGACAGAGAAAGAAAAGAGTACTGCTTATATGGATTTTGACATTTTAACTTATGGTTGGAAAGAGTGATCTAGTAAACACCTAATAAGCATGTTTAGCATAGGTACAAAAAGAAATCCATTTAGCTTTTGTTTTGTTATCTCATTTGAAAAGGAGGTTAGTAACTTACTTGATAGAGATAGATCTAGGTATTCCTACTTCCTCTTCACATTCCTTTACAAGATTCTGCTGGCAATCAATTCCGTGAGGCTGTGACAATAGCAATTAACTCAGACACTCAATGACAATACATTGAACTAAAGGAACCATTTACTAGTAAATTGATCTTATTAGCCTATATTGATTTGCTTATTCAGTGGCTGTACATTATTAACACTGTTCAGTTCCTTACCACAGGCAAAGTGATTCACACACAAGGTAATAATGGTCTTGAGGAGAAATGTGTGAACATTTCAAGGTTCAGAACAGATACAAATGCAATTACAAACCAGTCCTCCTGCAACTAGCTCATCAAGCATTCCAGGATATGTGGTTTTTGTGTCACTTCTCTTCCCTATCCACAGGTGCTTCTGCCCATCCAGCTCAACATAGCCATTCATCTGGGTTCCATAAACCTAATATATTAAAGAGAGAAAATAGGTTAAAGATAATTAAAGATGAAAAGTTATGAACAAAAGCTTTAGGATATAAACTGAGCTATCAACTAGGAAGCCTATCATAAAACAAATATTTACCAAATCTGTTTGAGGGGAAATCATTAATTAATTTTAAGATGATGCCAACACTAAGATTGTTAACACTCAATTTGATAAAACTAAAACAAGTTAAATTTTCAATTTCAATTTGACAATGAATATAATACTTGACTGATTTGTTTGAAAGTTTTTATCATGAAATTTATTTGGCATAAAATAATAGTTTATAAACAACATGAAATGAGAGGGAAGTTGATTTTGTCCCCAAATGATATATTGAGGCTAAAGATGCTTTAGAAGAGTAGAAACAACAATCTAAACTGTGATAACAACAAAAGGCATGGGCAAAATCAAGAATACAGCTGAATACATGACTTCAAACATTTGTGGGAACAACAAAAAATTTACAAAGCAAGTTTGGTGATGGTTCAAGTACTCAGAGAGATTCCCATTTTTTACCTTTATGCCAAAATAAGGAGCTTTCTAATGAAAAGAAAATGTGTGCACCAAATGATGATGTCACAGGGTAAAGCTGGTAAAACATGGACAAAAAACATAGTTAGGTACTTAGGCATTAGGAAAGCATAGAAGAAAGACAAAATCTAATATATTCTATACATCATAATTAATACCTCATTCCGTATACCTGGAATATGCTCCTCTCCCAAACTTTCTACTACATATCCAACTGCACTGGTTCTTTCCTCAACCGTCTTCAGCATTGCATGCAAAGAAACAAGGTCACCATAGGGGCCTCCATTATATTTGTCTTTGGGGAAAATGAACACATCACCAAAGCCTCTCAAATGCTCAACAAACCTAAACTAATTTGAAGTTCAGCCAATAAACCTGCCCCAATCATTAGCTGAGACAGGCTTGAAGTAAAAAAGAGGGAATTAAAGTAAATTTTACCCATTGTGAATGAATCCAACAACGTGATCCTCAATGAGAAATGGAAGGAATTCAGATTGTTTCTCCTGCAAATAATTCAATGTCAAAAACACATACTGATATGATCCAACAAGGGTCCAATGACTTCAAATATCTTTTGCAATGGATGAAAGGTCCAATAACCAAAGTAAGACCGAAAAGAACTAAGTAGCTTTTCCAAAGCTTAGCCATGCAAGTGCCTAAACCAAGAATTATCTCATTTGTACAACTTGAAGATAAATTCTGCAAATTTAAAGACAATAATTTGAAGAACACGATGAGCCTAAGAGTTTATACTCAAGATGCAAATGTGGGCGGGAGTTTATTTGGACGAATTACATAACATTTGGACTAAAGAACTAATTAAGGCCCATTTCTCTAATTTTCCTATAATTTTCATATTTTATTTTCATGTAAAAATTTCAGATGGTTGTTGACATCTTTTAGGCCAATTTTTATGTTTTTATGATTCCCAAGTTATTATAGTAGTTAGTGGAATTTTATTGCTAGTGTATATTTAATGTCAATGGGAATTTAATTCTAAGTGGGAATTAATTCCTAGTGGGATGTTTAGAAGGAAGCCTAGCCTATAAGTAGTAGGAACTTTGTAGCTTTGAGGCATATTAGAGTCTGAATGAAAATTTGAGTTTTCTCCCTTTTGTGAGAGCTTCCCTTGGTTTTTGGATAAATAATTGAACTGATCTTATCAAGGCAACATTTGTCGATCAAATCTATCACTTATCACTCACCTTTTCACCTATTTCTTGAGTGCGACGTCAATATCATTCTCTAAAAGAAAACTAAGTCAATTTCTAAGTCTAAAAACTTCAAGGCAATCCGTCCCGTTTTCATATTCATATCACAGACCGTGAGTAAACTCAATTCTGCTAGGGTCAGTCACTGCACCAACGCAGTAGAATTGGCAGGCATAAAAACAAGTGTATCCTTAAATTTAAAATAGCCAGATCCATAGTTCAAAATCCAAAAATAAAATATTTTATGGGAAAATAAAGATGAGGGTTACCCTACTAGCAAATGTAGGATCTTTAACAAACACCCTAGCATTGAGAATTTGACATGTTGGGCGTAAAATTTGCAAGACTAAACATTTTCACATGATAGCCGGGGTGATAGGCTTAACAATAATCATCACGATAGACTCTGATATCATCTTACAATTTGGGTTTGAAACCCAAAAATAATCTAGCTTATGAGATAAGGATTTTTCACTATTTTAACCATATCATCAATTAATGTGGAATGTTTAACACACACCCTAACACCTAGAATTTGACACCTCAAGTGTAAAATTTACAAGACTTGACATCTACATGAGTGAGTGATCCAATAGACTTAACAATAATCATTAGATAAATTATCGTATCGTCCATATCTTATAATTTGAATTTGGGATCCAAAAACTAGCTAGATTATGAGATAAGGGTTGTCTCTACATATATGTGTGTGTGTGTGTATATATATATTAGTATGACCCCCAACATTAGCCAACCCCATAATTCAAAAGCCGAGAAGGGAAAACTTTATGGGAAAATAGAAGGGATGATGCACAAACGCACAATAGGGTGTCTCAAGATATTAATTTCGCTTCATTCATTTCATTATTTGTGTTTTCTAAGGAAACAATTATAAAACAGTGATAAGAGCTTACAGGAGCACGGTTGCATAGTTGAACTTTGTGGAAGAAGCCTTGAAGATAAGTTGAGCGGTGTTGTGTGGCAGTTTCAGGTTGAGATATGCGAAAGGCATCGTCCCATGTGAATGAGAATGTTGCAGAGGAAGAAGAAGAAGAAGAAAGAGAAATGGCCAAGCTGTGGCAATTGGAAGTTGTGGAGGGAAAAGAGGGTGTAGAGGGTAAGAACGATGAGAAGGGTCGAGAGCTAATGTTGCTGAACGTAGCAAACTTGCAAAGGCAGCAAAACGTTGCCATTACTGTAGTCATAGTTATTCAGCAACAGTGAACTTAAGGAATCGCATGTCTTGACACAGTCGAATGAAGTAAAAACCAACTCCATTATGGTCAATTTCATCCTTGTCAATTTTGTTTGGTCCCGTTTTTTTTTTTATTGCTAGACATTTCAAATCATCTTCTTTTATCAGCTCGTTCCATCTGTATCAAAATAAAACTACATGCAAAAATAGAAGTGTTACTTTAAGAGTAAAATACTATTATTGTGAAAGATGACACAACTAATTCCACCTTGAAATAGAGAAAAATAATAACTTTTGTAAGTATAATATTTCAAAATTGATATTTTTAATCTTTCTTCTTATGGCATCATATTATCTATCATATATACATTTATTTTGACAAAAAAAAGGATTATAAATTTAATCTTATTTAAACACATTCCTATAAATTAACAAAAGTCTGGTAGTAAAAAAAATAATCTCACAAAATAACAAATTACAATTTAAATTTTTGCTCAAAATCATCTATATTAAATTTAAACCAACTTTATGAATTACTTTTAGTGATTTTACTTAAAAGAACTGAAGTCAATTTAGGACCGTTTTCCTTGTGTAAAAAAATTGTTAATAAAAGAGATATGGATTTAATGATTAGTATGAGTTAATTAATTACATCTTTTTTAAGCTGGCTTCTTATGACAACACCATTGCCTTAAATTCAAATACACTCATCAACATTAATGAAGCCATTATTTTCTCGTATACATACATAAAAATTTGCTTCATAGAAAAGGTATTAGTATCTTTATACGCTCATCAACAACAACAAAAAAGCGAAGCGACCAACAACTCAGAACCAAGTCGCTCCCTTCCAAGAAATGTATCATCGAAAAAGCGAACGACACTTCACGGCGTCACCGTTTGCCAGCTCACCGTTCCGTCACTTTTCCACGAAGGCACGAACCCTTCCCCACACGCATATCCCCCACTCCACGTCACGCGTGACGCTAAATCTAACGGCACAGTGTTCCGTTCCCGCGGAACACGTAACGACGTTCGACGAATCCAGTTACGCCCTCCGTAAGGCCCATTTTCGGCCCAACTCGAAGTCGCAACAAGGACTACTACTCTTCTTTTCTTTCTTCATCGTCATCACGCACTTTCTCTCTCTAACACTTTCACACTCTCTTTCTCTCTCTAACGCTCTTTTTCTCTCTCTCTCTCTTTCTCTCTCTCTCAGAATTTTCTCCTCTCTCCGATTCCTTTTATTAATTGGAGTTTTCTCGCTCCTTTTTCTTTCCCTGAAAACATTTCATCTTCGTATTGATGTCGGTATGTGTTGTTTTCTCTTTCTATTCTGTTTTTTTGTGTGATACTCTTTATTTTCTCAACTGATTTGATTTTCTCTCTGATCATTGTATTGAGCTGTTGACTGCGATTCCCCAGTCGCTGATTCGCGTTTCCGATTTTCTTTTTCTGTGGTTAATTTAAGCTTCTTTTTTTTTCTCCCAATAATTTTGATTTATTTGTCTCACTTTTTTGTTCATTTCTGGATTTTGGTACTTTGATCCTTCGATTATTTGAGTTTTAGGTTAATGTCTTCGATTTCTACTGATTACATGTTATTTTTTTCTCTGTTTCTGTATAAATTTTTTACTTGTATGCTTTTTTGGTTCGATCCTCAAATGTTATGTGAAAGAATAGTATAGTCTTAGGATGTTGCTGCTTTTTAGCATGTTGTTTGGGGAATAATTCATTTAGATGTATGTATTAGTTCATGCTTTGGTTTTGCCTTAAATTGGGTGTGGGATTTTTCCTATTTTTGGATCACCGTGTGCTTTGGGTAATTGGATTGTTGCTATTTTGGGGTTTGTTCTCTTTTCTAGTAGCTTCTGAATCGTGAAGGCTGTTATCACTTATCAGTATCGGAGGTGTTTGTAGATCAGATATGTTATAATTTCTAGTTGATTTCCTTTGCTTCTTTTCTTGTGTGGGGTGAAATTACTGAATTCTTAGTTGTTTTGTTCTGGTACAACCTGCCCTTTTCGGAATTACTGCCTCGTGATTTGTCCTCTTTTTTTTCTCTTTTGTTTTATGAATGAATTATGATATTTGAACCTCAGTTCTTGTTGCTTAAATAATTTGGCCAGAGAATTGTTTTTTCTTTTAAAGAAAATAACAGAATTTTATTAGAAAGGGCAAGTAGGGAAGTTGATCACTTGAAAATGAGTAATCCGTGTAAAGGAAGCAAGAATGCTAAAATACCAAACCATAAAAGGACTCAAATTGTACAATGTCATAGAGCCTTATCTTGTTTGATCTTCCCAAATATTTGGAATGGTGGTATAGAATATAGAATTTGTTACAGTTTTCTGACTAGCAGGGCAAATCCAACATTCTCAAAAGGATGCAAGAAAGTCTATACCATAGATATTAAACCACTGGGTGTGTGGTAATGAATGACTGCTAGTCTATAAGTAGGGAAAAGGAAAAAAAGAAAGTAGAGAGAACCTTGTGTGGTTTGTACATGTGCTGCAAATCAGATGTGATTAGTTATGTCAAGTGCTGTCCAAACTGTAAATGATGACTTGACCTTTGTGGGAGTGATGTATAATGGATAAGCAAAGGGGGCTGACAATTAGAAACATGCCTCTTTCTAGAGATTGAATAGAATTTGGAAGAACAATTTACATGAATTGACTCCAGAATAATACAAATAGTGTATGATCTTAAAGGTTTGGGTTCTTTACCAACAACAACTATTAATCAAACTTCTCTGTTTTATGTGTTATGTTTGGTCTTCATTCTTCTAAGCTTAATAAGCACCAAACTTTATTATTTGAGACATGCATGTATCAAACCTTTGTAATATGTAGATAATCTCTTCTGTTTCAGCTTTCCGTACTTTCCTTCCAGAGTTTTATAATTATCAAGTTCATAAAAATGTTAATGAATTATTTTAAAATTATTTTGAGTCTTTATTTTAAAATCTAATTATCCCACAGGAAAAGGGTCGGCCACTTCCCAAATTTGGTGAATGGGATGTCAATGATCCAGCCTCAGCTGAGGGGTTCACAGTGATTTTTAATAAGGCCAGGGATGAGAAAAAGACAGGTGGCAACCCAGAGTCACCAGGAAAGACTGCCACTGATCTTCATAGCAAACCTGCAGTAGAGCCTGGCAAAACTCAGACTGTAAGATGTTCATGATTAATTCTCTCTGTAATCTGCGAACACACCACTGTTTTTATTTGTAATCTGAACAGTAACGCAGCATATTTTTGCCCATCTGAAAAGAAATTTTAACCTTTTGTGACATGTGTGCACCCGGGTGTCACATCATGTATGCCTGTGTTTTATGCATGAATTGAGAAACTATTGGATGACATTTTAAGTTTGTAAAATTTATAATCTCTGTTTGATTCCCCCCCCCCCCCCCCCCCCTCTCTCTTTTTGGTATCAATCTCGGTCATAACTAGTATTCCCTCTTGCTTGAAATTTAGACATTCCTTATAATATTAAGCTGTGATTAAGATGGTGTTAAAAGCATTAGAATGTCCAAAACAAAAGAGGAAAAGACGGGTCTATCTTCTATTTGATTTGATTTTCTCTAATAATTTTGGTCTATGGTGGGCAAACCTATCACTGATAATATGTGAACCTTTGAAATGAAGTGTGTTTTTTTTTAGCCAGATTGATCAGAGAAACAGTGGTTTGCATTGGATTTTGTTTGGGTTTAGATTGTCAAATTGAGATGTAACTATTTTAAATAGATAAGGAGCATTCAAATTCATTCACAGTATATGTATGCCATTTTCTGCTTATGAATGAATTTTCCTTGGTTTCAGAAAAAATGGTTTTGCTGCATGCAAAACCCTTCTGCTGAATCATAGCATAGCAATGGTTGCTCCTGTGAAAAGCCTGAACAGAAGAACAATGTTTATGTGTAACTAGCGTCACAGTATTTTCTCAAAGATAAGAGCTGTAGAGCCATAAGCGAATTCTACGGAATTTATATTATGTGCTGTAAAAGTGAGCTGCAATGGGGGAAAGAAAAGAAGACAGACTATTATTTATGTGTGTGTATC
>PYAF01001680.1:1542242-1557553 GCA_007407185.1 Glycine tomentella | reverse complement strand
ATAGCATAGCAATGGTTGCTCCTGTGAAAAGCCTGAACAGAAGAACAATGTTTATGTGTAACTAGCGTCACAGTATTTTCTCAAAGATAAGAGCTGTAGAGCCATAAGCGAATTCTACGGAATTTATATTATGTGCTGTAAAAGTGAGCTGCAATGGGGGAAAGAAAAGAAGACAGACTATTATTTATGTGTGTGTATCAGTGTTGTGGTTTATTATTAGGAGCCAGGGTTGCTTCCTGTTTTGCCTTGTCTTGCTCTATGAGCTAGAGCGTTGCTTGTCACATTGTATTGCTTGTATTATCAAACAAATCCTATTTTATGAACCCATTTTATTCCTTCCTTTGATTTCTTTGCCCTGATCAAGTTTTCAATTTGGTGCGTGCCTTGCTATTCATTACCACTAGTTGTTCCTTTCCAGTGTAAACTCTTCTTCTAAGCTGGAAGACAACAATAAAAAAACAAAAAAAAAAAAGAACTTAGACAAATTTGTTTGCTTAATTTTGCTCATGAAGACATAACATAGTCCCGCATGCATGTTTGATAAAAATTCCAAATACATATTTATCATGTCAATAGAAATATGCCATGAAGATGATGTTTTTGTTGTCATAAAAGGGTACATAATGTTATCCGTGAAGTTTCAAAGTTGTATGAAACAGATGCCTTGACGGTGTTAAAAATAACGTGACAATAATTGTTAGTATGCTGGAGCATCTTTGCCTTTATTGCGTATAGATTTTTATAAAGAAAAGCATCCAAAACATCAAGCTTGCAATTTTTTAAAAGGGAACTTGGTGACTCGAAATGGCAAATTACAATTTGTTTGCTTGCAAGTTCTATGGCCAATTATTTATCATTTAATTGGTCCACTTTTCCTGCGAAATTTAAGAGGACTCGGCTAGAGAGCTCGGAGACAGCAATGTTAACATGACTAGCATAAAATAAGACAGGAATGCATGTCCATGTTCCCTAAAAGAAGAGCTAAATAATCTTCAATCGGGTGGTTCCAATGTAACCTTTAATGGCCAACAGAATTTACTGGACTTAACAGGTTATGCTCCAAAATCAACGTTCAGATACTTGAACTCTATACGGCAGGCTTTCTTTCAAAGAGGCGACGAAGAAGATAAACTTGGAGGGCACTGGCACCCATTAGTGTCATTGATTCAAGTAATGCCTTGTGAATTGCTCTGGAGCTCATTGCATTGCTTGCTGCAGTTGCAAATAAATAAATGAAATTCTTAGCTATAATCAGCTGTAATATATTTTTATATATGAAACCAGTCACTTTGTAAAGGATATTCTTGGTGGACTTGAGTGTGCACGTATTATCAACATACATTCTAGGAGATAGTTTATACTAATTATCAAAATTGACCTTAAATGTGTAGTATACTTGAAGATATAATAGTGAGTCAAGAATCATGAAGTTTAAAGAAAATTAGCCTTTTTTTATAAAATAGGTTATTATGACAGGTATGGTAAATAAATTCTGCAGAAAGAAAAGATTGATAAATTTGTTTTAATTTTATTTTAACAAGTCGAAGGTGAACTATTCAACTACAAGGCTTTGTTTATTCTTTTGCTTCCGTCAATTACTTGGACTAGAAAAGCAGCAAGACAAACGTCTTAAGCATAGTCAAGAAGCAAGGTGGCCAAAAAGTAAAAAACTGTAACTGTCAAAATTTCTTTGGAAATTTGAGTTTCTAAAACCTAAGTAGACTAGTAGAGTTGAACATAAATAAATAGTGGTTCAACCAAATTCAGGTCAAGTTTTAATGAGACTAGCAATTTTTTTATTTAGAAGAAAAATATTTCTTTTTTAAGAAAACAAACTTTTTATTACATTGTGACACTTAGCCAAAGCCTAAAGTATAACAGTTTATTATACATGTTACTCCTCCTCCGCCTCTGTGACCATGTTTCCATAATTTGATTCAAGAGTCTTACACATTATTTGAATACGCATTTTATTGGTTGAAATTTATTGATAATGAAAATTTTGTAAGTCTCACATTTTATTGATGAATTTCTCTTTTAATTTTATAGTTTTTAATAAATTTTAACCAATAAAAAAATTAAAAAAAAAAAGAGAGTCTCACTTGTTTTGACAAGTGTGTTATTGGTACTTCTTTTATTCAATAGTTCTCACTTAGATATATGAATAAGTCAAGAAATTAAACCAATAGAAGCTCATTGTGATATGTGATGTACCTATTGCCTGGCGTTCTGTCTGAGCCTCAAGCCAATGCTGCTCATACTGAATGTTGAAAAGAGCTTGCTCTAACTTTACTATCTGATCCAACAAAGGAGTTAAATGCTCTGCAAAGAGAAAAAAAAGATGTCAACAGCAACTCTCACCTATTCACAGTTGCAAACATGGACCAGCGTAGATGGACCAATTATTAAACTAACAAATTAATCAGTTCAGTATGGCTCACCCACCATCTTTTGCATGCTGATCACTGAAATGAATGTGGTTAGAATGGACATCAAAATCAACTGTTTCATGATAGGGAGACTTGTTGGTGAAGCAGAAGCGATATGGTCCACTGTTTCGTGCCACAAATTCGAATATTTCACTTGTCATGTCATGAAAATCTTTAATTGGTTCACCAGAAGGTCCTTTCACCTAATGATTCCAACAAAAATTTATAGGATCAATAGTTGACTTCTGAAGCATTATAATGCACTAACATATCAATATTCAATTTAAATTTGAACAGGATATGTAATAATTTGTTGTAATTTACTAATTTATAGTTTTATTCTCATAATATTGAAAGAAGGCTTTTAATTGACATTGCACAGAAAAATAAACTAAAAACAGGCCAGTATCCTAGATATTTATTATGAAATTAATTTTTATGTACTCCCAGTGTAAAAATACTATACAGTAAACTGATCAATAATGATGATTAATATGATTTTTAAATATTTTTTTATAAAAATTTACAAGCTTGTCACTCACATATAATAGTTTGTTATTGAATGACAAATTAAAATTCCTTGACATTTACATTGTTTGATTACATACACCATTTTCTCATTATTGTAGGGACAAACCAGTGGTGTTATTTTCGGAAATGATATACCTCAATCTATGTCATTTCAAATAATATAAGACCCCACGTAGGAAGGGTTACATATTTTTTTAAGAAGCATATAAAATTAAAATGAGGAATCTCTGTGTTTAGAAAAACAATTTCTCAAAAAAAGGTCCGAAATATATTTCATAGTGCTTACCGAAAGGTCTACACCCTCATGAGTATGTTGCCAAGATGTATCAACCTTGATCACAACAAATGAAGCATGGACTCTATCCCCTTCATATTGAACATTATGAGAGAAACAGTCTTCTTTGTCAATCACAAATCTGATCCCAAGCACTGCATTCAGGCTGGAAAAGATTACAACTGCAGTGGCAAAATTTGATAGCCCCAGTTTCATCTCTTCACTAATTGACACATTCAACAAGACACAAGTGAGTATTATGATATTAAAATTCCTTAAAATTGCACCATTTTCCTTAATATTCCATGTAGTGCATGAAACTGATCCATCTTGTAATCTATATAACATAATAAATTTGTCCTTTCCACAATTTTCACATTGATCATCATCTTTTGAAATGATGATTATGTAAAACAAAATATATTGCCTTTGAAATTTTCTAAAGAAAAAACTCCATCTGTAAAGCAGGGAATCATGCGACTGATAAGTGATATATATGTTACAAATTAATATGAATTCCAAAATAGTTTAGGCATTCAATGTATCGCATAAGAACGAAGTGGCATGATTAGAAACATACATGCAAGACTCAAATTTGAAGAATGTTACCTTTTTTTATCAAATATTTTGCACCAAAACGAATATGAAAATGAAAGTTGGAGTAAGGTCTCTACGAGGAAAAATTAAAGAGGAATGTTAGATGTGTTGATTTGTAAAGCAGTTCGTGAAGTTAATTTGAGGTCTACGTTATTAACAAGATGTGATCCACTTCGACACAAGTTTCGATCAACACGTGTTATACCACTGATGTTGTTTTGGATACTAAATAGAAATGATCATGTTAGTGTAGAGAAAACTTATTCTCTCAACCAATGAAAGAAATAGGCAGGTACATATATATGCCTTAGCAGATCTAAAAAAATGTTGCTGAAGAAATATAATTTTTTCTTTTTAAGTGTCTTCTCACCCATATTCATAATTAACATTTCGTTATATAACCAAATTTTTTTATTTTTTTACCTAATTAATTTAAATTTAATTACTTGAAAACATATTAAAATTAATTTATGTGTTTGTTTCTATATTTTTCATGTAAATTAAATTTTGACTCCAAATTGTTTTAGCGTTTTTAATAGCTTTTATACATTTGTAATATTAATTAAAGATAATTTTTTATTTTCATTTCCAATTTAAATCTATTATTAATTTGATTTATATATAAGTTGTGTAATAATTATTTTATAAATTAAATAAATAATTTTATCCGTTTAGAACAATTAAACTAAAATAAAAGTCAACTAAAAATGAATATTAATAAGGCATACAAGACATTTTTATTAAATTAATGCGAAAATTCTTGAAGAATTAATCGAATGGAATATAAATTTTCTATTTCAGATCAAAGTGTGTGAGTGACTTATAAAATGGGTGAGTGAGTTATTGTAAGGTCAGGATACTTGTCTTTGTTTTATTGATAAATAAAAAAATAAAAATTAGTCACTCAACAAAACTAAGAGTGTTGGCTCTAAGTACGTTTAGTTTATAAAAAGTTTTTACTTTTTGAGGAATATTAAATTAGAAAAGTTATGATTCTTATTATAATTAATAAAAAAAAGATTTTCAAAAAATTATGATTTTCAATAATCAATTTTAATTCACTTTTTCGGAAAAAATATTTGTAAGAAGAGGGATAGGAATCCAACTTTTTCAAATGAAAAAAAAATTACTTACATATTTTACATGAATTTTTTAATTTTCAAGAAATATATTAAGACTAATCAAATTTATTTTATTCATTCTCATTAATCATGATTCTCACCATTGTTGACTTTCCAGTGATCATTGAATCCCGGAGTATACAATAATTACCCTACCAAACACAGGGAACAATCCCAATTGGGTAGGAAACCTTTCTTCTTTGTCTCGCATTAGCTTTGGCATAAACAACTTCATTGGAAGCATACAATATGAGGAAGGCCTTTTATCAAGCTTGACATCTCTTGTGCTATATGAGAGTTACTTGTCTGCAGGCACACGTTCCTTCTTCTGTCTATAACATCTCTTCCTTATACTATTTCACTTTTGCTCAAAAACATCTTCATGGAAACTTACCAGCTGATGTTGGATTTACTCTTCCTAACATTCAAGCGTAAAGCGATGTAAACTACAAATGGGTCTCGTGGCACAACAGAAGCAATAAAATGAACAACAACAAAAAGTTTTATACCTGTACTTGAAAGAAAAAACACTTAATTTAAATCTACAATTGTGTCAGGAATACTCATACTCAAATTCAGAACCTCCATTTTAATTAATTTGGATATATATTCTTTGTAATACAATTTTTCAGCACTTGAATAAATACTTGAGATGACTAACATTCACATTTTCTAAATTACTTCACTAAAACAGAAAAACTTTGCAAATGAAGAACACGTTAAACTAAAAGCGAGAATGTTAAACATTTTAACTTATGGCAATAAAGAGGACACATGCACTTAGAGCCAATGTTGTTGATTTAACTGCAACAGTTATTGGTAATCTTCCCTTGTCTTTTCTTAGGTAGAGTCCTTGGTACACAGGGACATTGATAAGAACCAAAACTCCACTTAGTAAAACTTGCAATGCCATTGTTTCACAAATTCTGAGACCCCCTGTACTTATGAATACTTGCTTTAGTAACATGCCAAGAAGACAAAAAAAATTGAGCAATGCAAGTGTTGCAAGTAAAGTGAGCATTGGGGATGAGTTTCCAAACTCCATAACTTCTTTTTCATATCTTTGGGAAACATTTTCTTCTGCTACCTTTGCAGATATAACAAAGGTTGATTCAGAAAACCCGAAAAACTTCAAGATGGTATCAACAAAAGCAAAGAGGTAAGAGCTTGTTCTCTTATAAAGCCACATCCGTGTGTCATTCCACCAACCCTGGATTGTGCCTCCTGACCACAAAAACTCCAACAAGCTGTAGGAGGAATCGCCAAGGATGACGTATGCAAAAGGTATGAACCATGGACTTGACATCTGATCAATGAACCAAGATAAAAGTTAGAAATGCATAAGTAGATACCAAAATTTTGAAACCAAATGACATGTTTCATTTACTGTGTCCTTCCCTATTCTCCTAATAAAAAAAGTACAAAACTTAGGTACAATTAGTTAGGTGATTTTAATGTTGTTTTCTAATTAGAATTGGAGTTTTATCTTGGTAATCCATGTTGATCTTTAATGCAAATATTAAAAGTCAACATAGATCATCAAAGTAAAACTCTAATCCTGATTAGAAAACACCACCAGAAGCACTTGAGAAACTGCATATAAGTTTTGTCTACTAAAAGAAGATACTCCAACAAAAATTTTACATCTAGAGGAAGTGTCTTACTATTTTTTTGCAATGTGTCACTTATTGGAAAGGAAATGGAAATAAGTAATTTCAATATAAAATAACCCCAAGTGGTAAAAATGCCCTTATCTAATAGCTTAAAGAGAGATTCAGTCCTTAACAAACTATACTTGTGCTGCTAAGTGCTAAGAGGGTCTCATATTAATTCATACCTGTGGAAACAAGGGAATGCCTTTGAGGAGATATAGTGAAGGGATGATGCAGTAATACAGAGTTGGCCAGGAAAGAAACACCCATAGATTATAGTAACAATATCCCATTTGGAGGCCTGGACTGATCAATCCATAAGCATACCATGCAGGACTATACTTAGAAAGCACAATTTGAAAGCCTCCTTCCGACCATCTCTTATGTTGAACTAGTGCTTCTGGCAAGGTGGTTGGAGCTACACCTAAGAAAGCTTTCCTTTGAGGATTATAGTACACTGATTTCCATCCTCGGCATTTAATAGACAATCCTGTTATCACATCCTCTACTGCACAACCATATTGCAGTCCCATCTGCAGTCAAAATTTCATATAGCTTCAATTGATTAACGATTAGTCATTACACATTTCGTGAGAAAAAAGAACTATAAATCTAAGTCATATAACCATACATGGGAGATCAAGATTAAAAGTTAATTAATGGTCACGTGATCACTTAAAAAACTTACATGCATGTTATCTCTTAATGTTGATTCTTCAAATATGATCTTCTAGTACTTATATATATAGTTCTTATTTTTCACAATAACGAGCTAAGAGAGGGACAATGAGAAAGAATGTGACCTTTTTTCCCCATAATGTGTTTTCTTCATAGGTACAACTAGCAAGAGCCTTTGACTTTTCTTCCAGTTCATGCAAGCTGCCTTCTTTCATATGATCAATATTCTTATACTCTTTCCAATCATTCTTGTATTGGTCATTGAACTTTTTTCCGCATAGTATCTCTCTTCTGTGAAAGCAACCAGTTCCAATATAAAAAGGCCCACCAAGTGCATCTAAACCAGGGAATTCCACCTTCACATGTTCAAAATTCAAACCATCACAAACTTTAAGGTAATACATAGCAGAGTGCCTTTTGTGATAGAAAACAATACATAGCAATCTATGTACAACTTTGGTTTGATAAGCTTACATCATTAACTAATCTACCTCATAAATTACTCGTAGAGCACCACCATATAGATCATTCTTTGTGAGATTCTCAAAACACTGTGGAGTCTGCACATAAGCGATTTCATGGCCTTTAACTTCATCCATGAAGAAGCAGAGTGCATCCCTTAGAGATTGGGAATTGTTTGAGTACATGTCACAATCTACATTAAGGATAATTTCCCCATTGCTAATCATTGATGACACCCTTATCTGCACTAGACCAATAATTCACAACGCAACCAAATGACCAATGGTTAATTTCACAGAAACATGCACAAACCTTATCATAAATGTTAATGAATGGAAGGTTGTCTTAATAGTTAATATACATTAGTACATTACCAATGAATTCATTGCTCCAGCTTTGAAGTTATGTGCAACTTGGGGTCTCTTCTCGCGAGCCAAATACACCAATATGGGCATAACATTTCCATCTACATCTTTGGCACTCGAGTCCTTTCCATGAAGTAATACCTACAAAGAAAATACTACATATTAGGCTTAAGATATAATAGTAAAAAGAAAAACAACGTTTCATATATGATTGGCATATCATATAATATATTAACTGAACATAGAAAATTTAAGACGAATTAAAATTAACTTAAAGAGTCATATTAAACAAAATTCTACATTGGAAGGTTCATTTATAATTTGTGTAATGATACTTAGACATAATTTTTTTTTTACAATAATGCATACAATATAAAGTTGTGTCTTATTGATTTGTTGGTGATGAGTTTAAATCTAGAGTAAAATTGCATACAATATTTCTCCTTCTTACTTTCGTGTAACAAGAAATTTCTGAACAATTATATAAATATTTTTTTTTAATTCATACAATGTAAGAAAGAGTCAGAAAAATAAGACAAAAAAATGTATGATAAGATAATGTGATGTGATGAAAAGATATAAAGAAAGAAAAAAAAATAGTATAAATATCGTAAAAACTGTTATATATATATATATATATATATATATATATATATATCATTACTCTTCTAATTTTAAATTAAAACTAAGTCAAGGTTTTAAATTATAGTCACTAGTAATTGTGGATGTAATATTGACATATAAAGTTTTCATTTTCTTAAGCTCTCACTAAACTTCTTTTTTAGAGAGAGCCTCAGTACACTAACTGCAACTAGACTTTTAAGCCTTATTGTTATATTTATTTATAACTTTGTATGTTTTCTATGTTATGAAGTTATTAAATATAGCATTTAAAATTCCACATTTGTTATTTAACAAGTAATCCCTGCTAAGTCATTAATTAAAAATTATTAATAAAAAATTAAGTATCAGTTAACGAGACTAATGTAGAACTTTATTATAAAAAAATTCAAAAATTCTACATTATTTGTCAGAATAACTTGATTTAATAAGCCAAAAGTGCTGTCATACTTGAAGAATCGTGTCATGGTCACGTCGAGAAGTATATGAATCCCACTGAGAAAATCCTTTATACTTTAGGCGTACTTCTTCGGGTACTTGACCCACCTTAGCTGCATTTTCTATTCGACTTTCCATATCTTGGTACAATTTCTGCAACAAGGAAAAAAAATAAAATTTTCATTCTATACATTAATGATCCGTTTTATGCTAACTTTGCAAAGAGATAATGTAAAGACTAGACAATTTGCAATGATTAATTAAACCAAAAGTTGATAAGGTTTGTGTGGATGCCAGAAGCCTTGGGATTAAATGTCACATGCATGGATTTGTCAAATTGTAGAATTGCATGTGGGTTTATTTAGTTTAGAAAGCTTGCTTTATTTGGTTTGAAGCATTGATCGATATTTTCATGTATGAAATTATTATCATTTTTTAGTTTAAATGTTATTTTGATTCATTATATTTAAGTTTTGAAAGATTTTTTTATAACATTAATATTTCATTAATATTTAAATTTTAAAATAATTAATTTAATATAATAACGAATAAAAATCATCACTGTCTTTATTTCATTTAAAAAATAAATAAACCAGTAAAAAACCATCATCTACCCAAAAAGTCATTTTAAGTCTTTTATTTTATTATATTTAATATTTATTGGGTATTCTTCCTAATTAAGAAATGTTTTTTTAATTAAAATGAGGGCAAGATCAAGAAGATGGCCGGAAAAGAAATATTGTGAGAGAATCATTCTCTTCTGCCCTCTAAAAATATTTAAACAATCAAGTAAAACTAATTTATAAAATTTATTTTATCTTATCTTATTCTATCTCATTTGACTCACTCTTAAAGAGCGTTTTAGGGATCACACATCTTAATTATATCCAAGTTCAGGCAATAAAACCACGTTAAAGTGATAAAATGACACAGAAACTAGATTTATTTGCTTTTGCATGTGATGTGAAGCTAATTTTAACGCACACTAAATATCTAACATAATATGATATTGCTGATGTTAATTAGTTTGTCTTCATGCTCTGAATCTGAACTATTAGTAGATAATAAATTAAAGTAAAAGCACATAAAGTAGTGGATAAAACGTCACCTTGATGGCGACCAATTCATTGGAATCATTATTTGGATGAGTGCATGAGGCAATACTTTTGAAATATGCAGCTGGTGAGGTGGGTTCCACCTTGAATTTCTTGCAGAATGGAAGCCAATGTTTGGCAAAGAAGGAAGCCTCTAAGAGAGCATAGAAGGTAATATCTGAAGCAGCATCATCTGAAAGATACACACTCAGCTTCTCAGTTGGATAGTCATAAGCCATAACTGATAGAACTGTGTTGATCACCATCACTGGTGGCTCAATCCCTGGATCTGCCGTGCACACAAAGATGTCTACACTTGGCAATATCTCCTCGTATCTGTTTCAAAATATATATACATGCACTTAGTTTTATTTTAATTATAATCTATGTCAAACTTCACTTTACTAAAAACAGGAATGAAAGCATAAAAAAGAAAAAAGAAATACTTTTTTTTGTTCACAATATATAAGATGAACTAGCTTGGTTGTCCTTTTTCTTATTATTATTTTGTAATGATTAATTCAAGTTATAAGTGTAGCTTCTTTTCCTGTTTTTAGTCTACTTTATGTGAGTTACATCCTCGATCTACATCAAAATTCCCTTTTGGTGCCAATTGTTCTGGCTTTTAGCGATAATATAGATAAATAGATGCTTAAACATTTATCTGTAAACTAATAATGGCAATGTATCTAGAATTAAAATCGATTTTTTAAATAAATAAATACAAGCTTTTTATCCATAAAAAAAATCAAAGTTAGTATTTCTTTTAGGAAAATGCTAATTAAAGAACTAGTAAAAAAAATAACTAACACCTTTGATTAAATTAAAATAATCTCACATCATTTGATACAAGTATTTGATGGTAGAAAATAATTTTTTTAAAAATGTAATATTCCTTTTTAAAATGTAATAATACACTCCTTCAAGATTTTCATTTTTCAATGTAACTCTAAAGTAAAAACTTTTTATTTATTGAATCATTAAACAATACCCTTTTCTTTATTTAGAAGAATTAAAGATAGTTAAGAAATTTACAATAATTTATATTTCATATTCAACCTACTGAGTTAGATGTACTTAATTCTTAACATGTATCTTTGATTAGCAAGATTAGCATTTTTACTTAATTTACTTATCAATCAAATTTATCATGTAAAATTTCTTAAGTTTTAAAAACTGTTTTCAAAATAAATATTTTAAAAACTAAAAAACAGAATGCTGGGAGATGATTCCCTTTTCACTTCTAAATGACATTAGACGAAGAGTAAAGAATGACATAAAAGAGAAGTTTCTTGGATGTAAGCTTGTTCAGCTCTGTTCCGGTGCATTTCTATTTAGAATTCAGTTCGTGGCTAGTATTCAGACTAGCACTGGATGCATATTTGAACACAAGAAAGAATAAATTATAAAGAATGTGTTGCAATTTTATTCAAAAAAAATGGAAAGTAGATATATTCATACATATGTTATCACATCGCTTGATAAAAATTTCTAGCGAGACAATCGATCATATAATATCTAATAAAGATTAAAAATTAAGTAAACTGCTCCAGTTACTTTATTTTAAGAGTAAAACACCATTTTACTCTTTAATTAAAGGTGTAATATTAATCCCTGGAACTAATATTTTTTTTTTAAATAAACTATCAAAGTTTTACATTATTTCATCTGAGTTCTTAAATGTAATCACTTCCTATGATGAATTGTACTTTCAGAAATTTATTTGAAATTTTCTTAGTTTTATTTTAGAGACTAATATAATAATATTATACACTTTGAGAAATTAATACAATGATATATTCTTATTTTAATGAAAATATCCCTTTTAAAAATATACACAGCCATTAATTCTTATACTACCATTAGATATGTAATAAATGTCCACTTACTATTTAATTTAGCATGCATATGTTTCAAGGTTTAGATTAATTAAACCAAGCTTTACCACAAGTGAATGAATCTCAACAATAATCAACAGTATTATGGCATGATGATGATGAGTGTGGTACCTTTGAGAGAGTTTGTGTCTGAAAGGTTCCCTGAACACAGGATTCCATCTGAAAGGGTGTCTGAGAAGCCAATAAAGACCAAACCATAGTTCAGCAAAAAGCAAACCAATCCAAGCCCATTTCCCATCTTCACCTTCTCTGGGAATGTGACTCACTCTGTAAACCCAGATGAACAAAATGCCCACAAACAGTGACAAAGAGAAGATTGTGTAAATGATCCTTCCTTTGGCCCTCCTTGTCTCAAACAATGGATAAGACTCTTCCTCTGCCATCTATTCTATAGCCTACTATTCTTTCTTCATTATTGTTTATTCTTGTATTCAACCATAGATAAATACACCCCGCAATTTGTCATTTTGTTATGGTCCAGAGTAATTGTGGCTAACTGCAGAGTTTCTATGTTACACGATTGTGTCATGTCATGAGTTATCCTTGTATTGAATATCATATGTCATATTAGCATAATTAGAACATCTTCAGTGGTAGATCTCAAATTGGAATTTAAGATTATTTTTTGATAGACTTCATGGCTACCACATAAGATTAAAAATCTCTCAAAATCTCTTTTATTCTTCTTTTTAATGACAAATTTCATTTTGAGATCTTAGGAAAAGAGTAAAAGAAAGAATATATTTTTTTTAATAATGTGCAGATATTGAGGGATCTTCTACAAGAACTCATCCTTTATGTTTGAGATCTCTTTAATTCATTTAATGAAAAATATAATGAAAATCAGATATTGAACTCAAGATCTTTACTGAAGATCATGCACTAAAGATACTCTAAGGTATTTTTTCATCATCACTTACTTATTAAATAGTCTTGACTAATTTATATGTAACAATTATTTAAGTTTTTTTGATTTAGAATACAAGAAATCTTAAAAAAATGAGATAATGTATCTAGACACTTATTTAAGTAATAATTCAGAATCACCTAATATGATATGTGACATATATTTAAGTTTTTATTTTCTATTTAATTCACTTTCATGAATTTATATATTATTTGTGTTATATTTTTTTAATATATAAGAATAAAATATTCACCAATTTTATTTATCATTGATTTTCACCTAAAATCTGACCGATTATTTTTAACAAAATTTTCCACTCTTTTTTATCTATTATACTTGACTTGAACTAAGAAACTTTATAAAAATCCAAACTCAATTTTGTTACGTAATGTTGGAATATAAGTGCTATATATGCGTCAAAGGCTATATGATAAGATATTATTTAAAATAAAAAAAATTAAGGGAAATAAAAAAGGAATCCCTTTGCTTGCACCAGCTAATTGAATACTGAACATTCTCAACAGTGCGGTGCCTAAACGTTCAATTGGTTAAGGGTGAGGAAAGGTTCCAATATAAAAAGGGTTGGTTTATAAATCCTAATTAATTAAATTGACTCTGAATTTTTTATGTTGGGGTCCAACTCGAATTAATCTAATGATCTTAGATATTGGCTTATCCTTTTAATTATAAACTCCAAACATTAATAATAATAAAAAAAAATTGCATTAAAATCAACATCAAAAGTATTTTTACTAGTTTTTGAAACATTTAACTGATGCCTTGATGATGTCTTTGGTCTATATTTGTACACACTCAATAAGTTATCGAGGGCGCAACGACACTGCTAAGATAAGGTATATGTTGAAACATCTGCATAATGACATTAAAGTTGTGGACAACTGGACATGGCGGTGGCGGGTGATATACGTAAGGCAAGTGGAACACTTGCATTATGACTTCAAAGTTAATGAATTTTTTAAGATATAGCGTGTTCAAAGTTATCATTAGTTTATAAATTTATATGATTAAATAAAATCATTTAATGAGTAATTTATCTCAATAATCATTACACAAATTAGGGTAACGTTTTATTTTTTTATATACAGTGAGTCAGTGGCAGTAATAAAATTTTACCTGAAATCCATACTAACTACCCAAACCTTCCACCAACATAACCTTAGTGGACTAAAAAGAATTTATTTGATAGGCTTACTTAGTAAGTTCAATTTTTAACTAACATATTGTATTATTGTATTAAAATTTAACTTTTCAATTTTTAATTAAATATTAAAAAAATTAAATATATATTAAAAATATAAAAAAATTTATATTGTCATTCAATTATAATATTATATATATATATATATATATATTTTTTTTTTTATCAGCAAAGATAATAATATATATATATATATAAGTAAAAGAACGTATAAAAAGAGATACAAAAGTGATCTAACATAACATGACCTATGGCGACGTAATTCATAAGGAATCATGAATTAAGCCGCCAGAAATCTGGTTAGGTCAAAAGAAATTCCCCAAAACAGGGGAAAGCTATACAATATTTCCCCCCCTTGGTACAAAGATGTTACCCATGTTACTAGACCATACATGGAAAGGGATATTGAATCCCTTTTCTAGTGTTCTAACCCATATCCAACATGTAAAAATGGCATCATCCATAATCTTTTGACTATTGAAGCTGTCATTGTGAAAGATGATGTTATTCCTATGACGCCATATGGTCCAGTTTAAGGCTATCCACCATGTAATCCACCACTTTAAACAGATCCCGACTAGATAATAGAAAGAATGTTGACAAAAATGTTCCTTAGGAGTTACGGACCATACACCTATAATAGAATTCCAAGCCATAGATTCCCACCACAAAGGCCTAATTTTGACACAATTATAAAAGAGGTGGCCTGCATCTTCCTCAGCATTTCTGCAAAATGGACATAATGTATCATTCATAGCCACATTCCTCCTACTAAGATTTGATTTAGTAGGTAGTCTATCCCCAAGCAGTCTCCATGCAAAGCATTGTGCTTTAAGAGGAGCTCTTGTATTCCAAAGATCCTTGTGCATCTGACTTTGCTCCAGAGGTGTCTTTTGTGCATATAGAAATGAGTATGCACTTCGTACAGTATATATACCATTAGGTTCAGCCTCCCACAACCAGACATCAGGTTGTTGTGGGTTTATACCCATTTGCCCTACGTCTTCTATGAACTTGACAGCAGC
>PYAF01001680.1:1516389-1528956 GCA_007407185.1 Glycine tomentella | reverse complement strand
AATATTTACACACACACACATATATATATATATAGTAGAAAGCCAACTCAAAAAAGTAATCTGAAAAATAATTTTTTTTTTGAAAATGATAAAAATAACATATAGGTATTTAAGTTGGTAAAGATATATCAATACAAAAGAAAATCATCTATATTTACGTATAAGAGCTTTTGTTTGAGATAGATCAATACAAAAATAATTATTACTATTATTAAATGTAATTATTATAATTATTATACTTTTAAGTTTGTCCTTTAATAAACAAATAAAGTCAATAAAATTAAAAGAAGAATGGATTTGGAAAAAAATTAGGGAAAAAGTAAATATAGCATAAGTTATTTGATTAGATGGGAAACTAAAGTTCCATTTATACCTAAGTTATCATATAGCATATTCTATATTTCCTTTTTTCCTAATTTATTTTTCCAAATCCATTCTTCCTTTTGTTGACTCTTTTTATTCCATAAAGGACAAAAATAAATAATAATAATTATATTAATTGCATTTAATAATAGTATTATTAATAATAATTATTTTTTTATATGGCAACTGTTTAATATTCAATTTCAAATACTCTTTTAGAAAAAAAAATAACTCCCTTGATCATTCTTCATTTTTTTAGGCATTGACCATTCTTCATCAATGATATAAAGATATCTTTTGAATTAACTAAAATTAATGAAAAATTTAACAAAAATGATGATTTCACTAGTAATGACCTTGAAATGAATATACAATGTAAAAATTTTCTTTTAATTGTTAAACAAATGGGATTTTAACTTCCATATAACCAAACACCTTATTTTATATTTTCTTTTTTCTCATTTATTTCAAATTCATTCTTCTTCTTTTTTTGTTTACTTGAGTCACTTGCATTTAACCACTCTCCCCAAGATGACTCAAGTGACGGTGCTGACACCAAGGTTGCTTGCAAAACATTGGATATGTGAAAGAGGAAGAATGTGCTACATCGGATATTGTTGTAGTTGATGAAAGGTCACCCAAGAGAGGCCTGCGGGGCCTTACGAGAGAAAAAGCTCCTAGGTCATGGGTCAAGATCAGAGAGCTATAGGTACACCAGGGACAACAGAGCACTAAGGCAGGGTTTTCCC
Source organism: Glycine tomentella (assembly GCA_007407185.1). Taxonomy (NCBI): domain Eukaryota; kingdom Viridiplantae; phylum Streptophyta; class Magnoliopsida; order Fabales; family Fabaceae; genus Glycine; species Glycine tomentella. Next base: position 1,527,844 of record PYAF01001680.1, on the reverse strand, counting down.
TATGTTCGCAGGCAAGTGAGACGATCCATCAATGCCCTTGCTTCGAAAGAACCGGTGTCAACTCGAAAAAAAATATTTCTATAATCTTAGAAGAAGAAATAAAGTAGTTATTCTTTAGAGTATACAACATGATATTATTATTATTATTATTATTATTATTATTATATAAATAGTAGCATTATTTATATCATGTTAATTTTTTGGTTAGTAGTTAATTTTTTTCTTTATTTCTTTAAAAAATGAACCCCACACTTTAAATGACTGAAATCCTTTCTTCAAAAATAGTTCATTTAAGATTAACATTTAACATAAAATTAACACACTACTAAAAAAATATCCATTTGATATCGTTAGTTTAACATCGGTTCAAAATCAATGTTAACAAAATTTTTCAACCAATATTGAATGTCTTTTTTGTAACAATTTCATTAGGAATATATCTAAATATAAAAATTTACAAATTTAGACAAAGCAAAATTTGGTATGTCAATTAATATTTACTTTCAATAATACTAATCTACATATTAGATAAGCTTTAAGTTATTTTATTTTTTAACAAAATAAATTAATAAAAATATTTAGATTTATAAGTGAAGTTATTACAATATTTTTATGAATGTATCTAATTATGATAAAAGCTTAAAAAACCAAGAAAAAAAAGTTATCTAGTTTGTTTACTTTAATTATAAATTTATCCAAAAAAATATTGGGAAAGAAAATAAATTTAATATTAAATGTGTTACTTTAATCACCAAAACCTACAAGGTGATTCTTAACCAAATTAAATTTTGTGTCTCATTATTATGCACTTCAATCCACCTACTATAAATTCAGTAGTTGGATTTGGATACAATAAAGTATCATATTCAAGAATAGTAGTTGGACTTGGATACAATCGAGTATCATATTCAAGAATTTAATCTTGAAATTTGAGTTATTTTTATAGTCTTTAAGGAAAAAAAGGTAGCTAATTGTGTGTTTTTAAAGGCTATGGAGCCTGGAGATTTCTTCTTTCATTATGATTAATATGCGAAATCAAGTTTTTGTAAGTACTTGACTCAAGAAAATAAAAACTTTTATACATAAATGTATGACTTTTCTTTTATACTGATATATCTTTACATACTTATATACTCGACCAATATCCTATATGTTTGTTTTCATCATTTTCAATCAAAATTCATATATTTATTTTGAGTTGACGTTATGTCATTGATATATATATATATATATATATATATATATATATAAGTAAATATTGAGTCAAATATTACTTAAAAATTATTCGCTAATTTCTTATTTTAATTAAATAAATTATCCAGGAAAGAGAGGAGGGAGAGATTAAGCAGAAAGCAAGGCAAGTGAAAGTGAGAAGTTGGTAGAAATGAGAAGGACAAGAAAAAAAACATTTTTCAAAGTATTTTTGTTATTCTCTTGTATAAAAAGTAAGGTGCTTAACTTCTTATAAGTTTTAAAATTGTATTTGGTCCAATTTATCATTTAATAAAAGGAGAAGAAAAAAACTAATACTAATTGCTTATCTTATACACAAATTGATCTTTTGTGCATTCATATCCAAGAAAATAAAAAGAATAACAATAAAAAAAATCCTAACAAAGTTTTTCTCCTTTTGGATCTCTCGAACTCTAATTTATCCTCTTTGTCCAAATCAATGTTTTGAAACTCGGACTGATCCAGCCAATCTGATCGGTCGATCGTGAATCGGACTTGGTCAAGTGACCATTTGGATTGGATGTGCTATCAGCCCGGATCCACCCAAATGACCTGACCGGGTTATGGGTGACCCGGTGACGTCAATCCAGATAGGGTGAACATTTTCTTTTTCTGGACTAAGAAGCCAAACGACGTCGTAGCAGCAGCCAGCAAGAACATTTAGGATTTCTTCTCCTTTTTGCAGTTCGCACATTCACCCAACGCAGCTCCAACTCCAAGCCTCCAATGTCACGTCATCCATCTCCATCGTTGTGTCGATCGTCTCCAGCCTTGAGTCGTTCTGTCTCCAGTGTCGCGCTGTTGCGACCCCTGTCAAGGCTTCATCGCGACCTTCATCTAGGTGTTGGGGCAACAACTTCCATTATTTCATTTGGTGGGTTATGACGGGTTCCCGGGGGGGTGGGGGTTGGGGAGTTACGACTTCTGGCCTTGTTGGACAATAGAACGAATCTAGGAAAGAGGAAAAGGAGAAGCGACGGGGGGTGGGGTTGGAGGGGGGTTGCTAACGAGGATTTGGGGGGATGGGGATGGGGGAGGTGGGGTAGTGCGCTGCATTCACTTTTTTTTTTTTTTTTGTTTTTGTGGGGCTGTTTTTATGCTTAATGTGCATTCACTTTTTTTTGTGTGTTTAGTTTGTCATCATCAACTTAAATTTATTTAGGTTATGTTAATAATCTTTCTTATTTATTTGTTTGAATTTGGATAATGATATTTGTTTTTTATATTTTAATATTTAATTATTTATGTTATGTAATTATATTAATTTGTGATTTTTTTAAAATATTTTAAGATAATTATAAATGTTTTTTTTACTATAGATCGGATCATGCATGTCAATTAATATCTAGTTGATTCGACCACTGACCCAATAATTTATCACTCTGATCAGATCAATTACCAATTCAATTTTTTAAACTATGGTCCAAATCACATAGCTATTATTCATCTTCTCTATCATACTCTAGACCATCACCCTTATTCATTCACACACTCCATTAAATTCAAATCAATCAAACAAAGCAACCCTCCTCTACCACATTCTCCCACAATCTTCACCAGGCCATGATTGTGACCGTCAAACCAACACCAAATTGTAGGATTGCGAGAAAGGGTTTTTTGTTTTCCAAATTTATTCTTTCAGTCTCATTTATTAATTAAAAACTATCATATGAGTTTGTGATTAATTAGGTGTTAGTGAAAAGGTTTGGGAAGATGACAGTAATGGGGGAGGAAAAGGTCAACAAGGGTGTGAAAGAAAGGAAGCTATAGAAGAAAAGGGAATCTGACAATAACAAAAGAGGAGAAAGAGAAAGGATTTTTTATTTGCCAAATTTACTTAATTGTTTGATTAAATATATAATAATATCTAAGATTTTGTGATTAATTAGGTATTGGTACATCAATTTTCATGCAATTAAGTTTCTTTTCTTCTTCTGATTATGCGAATAAGCTAACACCCTTGTAAAAATTACTTTATCGCAAAAATTTAAATAAACTTGATAAAATCAACTAATAGCATTATTCAAATTGATGCCATACATAATTAATTATATTCAATGTGGATTCGCGTTCCATTCTGAAGATTTTAAACTAATGTTTTACCATAAGTAAGAATTTCTTCTCACAAAACTCTGAAGTGTGGGCAAGGGTAAAACAAAATAATGTGCTAATAAACACTTTATTGTGTGGTCATGTAAAGATGAAGGATATGAATACTCCTAGAACAAACACTATTGATTTGATGGCAATAGAGCTAGGCAATCTTCCATTGTCCTTCCTTAAGAAAAGTCCTTGGTATATAGGCAAATTGATGAAAACAAGAAAACAACACAATAGAACTTGCAACCCCATTGTCTCATAAGCTCCAATGTCACCTTCACCTAGGATTGCATCCTTCAATACACTAAGAAAACAAAATAAATTGAGCAATGCAAGAGTGGCTAATACAGTGAGCATTGGAGAGGAGGTTCCAAATTCCATTATTTCTTTCTCATGGCGTTTGGAAGCATCTTCTTCAGTAACCTTAGTTGTGATTGTAAAAGTTGATTCTGAGAACCCAAAAAACTTCAAGATGGTATCAATGCAGGCAAATAGGTAAGAGCTTGTTCTTTTGTATAGCCATATTCGTTGGTCATTCCACCAACCTTGAAATGTGCCCCCACAGAAGAAAAACTCCAACAAACTATAAGTAGTTTCCCCAACAATGACATATGCAAAAGGTATGAACCATGGACTTGATATCTGATAAACCCACCAAGAATCAATTAAACACATGTATGCTCAATAATAACTATTTATTTGCTTAGAAAAGTTACATGCATAATCACAAATTTATATATGTAGAATAATGATGCATGCACATACTAATAATAATCCTAACATGTTTATCCACTTTGATTTTGTTTTCTGTTCCCTAAAAAGACCAATATTATGAACATCTCATTACAAATCCACAACATCTTGAGATCCCAAAGTGAAAAAAAATACAACAAAATTAATATATGTACATAAAGAGTAAAATAAAACAAGCACAAAAAAGAAAAAAGAATTGTAATGACTAGCTGAGCTTGTTAAGATTATGTTGAGATGATGCCTTGAGATGAGATGCTGTCAAAGTAATTTTAGTTGAATAAGTCAAATTTATAATTTTAGTTTGAATAAGTCAAATTTACTATGCTACTGTTGCGGATAAGTTAATTTCTTATTTAAGTTAGTTTCTTATTTTTATATTCAAATTTCATCAATAATATCTTCTAGAATCAAGGGATGTTATTTTTTATTTAGTTATCTCAATGTATTTAAATATGAGTTTCATTCAATAAAAATATAAGCTGTTGTAGTTCTAAAATACACTTTGACATTCCATTTTCTACTACTTCATTTTTCTACGTTTTCTTTCTCCCAAACAAAAACCAACAGATTGCGAGGGGGAGGGTCCATTATTTAAGATTAAGCACTTATGAAAGGGATTGTTTTGTTACCTTCGGAAACAAGGGAATGCCTTTAAGGAGGTACAGTGAAGGGATGATAGAATAGTATAGTGTTGCTAAACAATTAGGTGCCCAAAAGCAATAAGCACTATATCCCATTTGGAGTCCAAAATTGATCCTTCCAAAACCATACCATGCAGGGCTGTATTTAGAAAGCAAAATTTGCAAGTCTCCTTCAGACCATCTCTTGTGCTGAACAAGTGTTTGAGGCAAGGTAGTTGGAGCTAAACCTAAGAAAGCCTTCCTTGGTGGGTTGTAGTACACTGATTTCCATCCTTGGCACTGTATAGACAATCCTGTTATCACATCCTCCACTGGACACCCATATTTTAAACCCATCTACAATTTAAAACAATACATAACTATATTAGTCTTAGCATTACTCTTACATAACATCATTATGAGAAGTGTGTGAGAGGAGTTTAAAAATCCTGGTGAACCACTTGGATACTCCTTCACAATCATATGCACAGAAAAAAAAAAAAAAAAAGTGTGTGTGAGAGAAAGGGAGACGCACCTCTTTTCCCCATAGTGTGTTTTCCTCATAGTTGCAGCTTGCAAGAACCTCTGATTGTTGTTCTAGTTCTTGTAGGTTTGCTTCTTTAAACTGATCATCTTCACTATTCCAGTCATTGCTATATTGATCACTGAATTTCATCCCACAAATAGACTCTCTCTTGTGAAAGCAACCAGTTCCTGCATATAAGGGACCGCCATAACCATCCAACCCAGGGAACTCCACCTTCATTTACATACATGATTATACATTAATTATTACTATCAATGATAATAGCATATTGATATTATATGAAGTGAAGTAATCACAACAAACATTTGCACTGAACCATCTTAATTACCTCAAATATTGATATTAGACCACCCCCATATAAATCATTCTTAGTGGCATTCTCAAAATTCTGAGGAAACTGCACATAGGCAATTTCTTGTCCTTTCTCTTCATCCATGAAAAAGCAGAGAGCATCTCTCACTGATTGGGAGTTGTTTGAGTACATGTCACAGTCTACATTTAGAATTATTTTCCCATTGCTGATATTCGAAGAGACCCTTAACTACATGCATTCAAACCAAAGAAAAAAATGTGAGTAATTGTTGCAATTTACATTTCTCATACTACTCACGCAAATAATCATAACCAGGATTGGATAAATCTATATTTTTTATAGAGAAATATTAATGGTTAGTTTTTAACGAAAGATTTGAATTCATGAACTCTATCCCTTTTTCCTACTAAGGAAGCCACATATATTTGTTGGAGAGATTTACACCAATGAGCACGAGCAATCACATAACTAAACTTGACACCATACTTTAACCAAAAATCTTAAGCTTCCAGTTTATTGGTTTTGTCTTCACTTATATAATGTTCATTTTTACACGATGTGAAACTTTCACCTCACACTTCCAACAATGAGCAATCTAACAGCCCTATAGAATGTGCACTTTACTTTGAATAAACTTTTTGTACAAGAGTAATAATACCTAAATATCCTTTCTCACTTCAAATTTTCTATTAACACTTATTTTTCTTTATTTCTCCTTTTATATCACATTCTATCACTTATTATACTTACATGTTTCTCTCTTTTCTCTCTAAGTGTCAAGTAACATTAGGTGTCTACTCATTATTTTCTCTTTAAGTGTTGTTCTCACTAGTCACCGGTTATTTTCACAACATTTTCTACAAGGAGGAGAGACAGAGGAAGATAAGAGATAAAAGTGTGAAATTAAGACAAGTGATATGATGAAGGAAAAAAAGTGTTGTACAAAATGTGAGAATGTGAAATATAAATATATAAATTAACGATATTAAAGAATTGTATATAAAATATATACCAATGAATTCATAGCTCCAGCTTGGAAGTTGTGGAAATATTGGGGTCTCTTCTCGCGGGCCAAATACGCCAAAGCTGGCAAAACGAACCCATCTACATCTTTTGAATTATTATGGTCCTTTTTATGAAGTAGTATCTAGCATGAAAAACAAGATATATACAATTGTAAACAAGCAATGGGGCGTGTATGTGATGATGAAAAATGTCAAAACTAATGCAATTTATTGAATTGATCATGTTAAGAAAGCAATTCACTTGAAGAATTGTGTCATGGTCACGTCGAGAAGAATATGAATCCCACTGAGAAAACCCCATATGCTTTAAACGTGCTTCTTTGGGTACTTCACCAAATTTGGTTGCATCTTCAATACGTTTTTCCATTTCGTCGTATAATTTCTACAACATGAAACAAAGAGAACTATAATCTCCATAATACAAGAAAAACATAAATTTTATTTATACAACAAATTTTTGCAACAGTATTATGTATTCATTTTTTCTGCTTTATCTCTATCACATCACAAAATATAATCTTATATTTCTTTTTCTTTTGTTCTTTATCTCTCTTTTACGTGTTTAAAGTAAGATTTTTTTTGTCTAAAAAACATTATTCTAAGAAAAAATTGTTATTTATAAAGAGAATAAAAAAAGTGTTTGATATATTTTGGTAATTATCTAATTACTTTACCATTATGTTTAAGTGAAACTAAATTTAATCTTCTTAAATAAAGTCATAAATTTGAGCATGTAGATAGAAAAACATAATTGAAAATGAATTTTAAAGAGTTTGTACGAGCAATTGTTGGACAAATCTAGTTAAAGAGTTAGAATTTTCTTTTTCCAATAATAATAATTGAAGGCTTTCATCAGTTTAATCTTTTCAATTGAGCACCCTTCGATCTCAATATATTAAATCAAAGTCAAACCATTTAAAAAAATGTTTTAACTTACAAATTGACCATTTAAAGAATGTTTCACAGAACTAAAAGTTAATTAAAGGTTTATAAGCTAGTTAAATCTTATAAGTTATACACTATCAACCCTGTAAAATATAAGCATTAATGTGGGCTGTAGCCACCAGAAATGGATCATTCCATGATGAATCTTCACCCTTCATGTGTTAAATTTTTATATAATTATCATATAACAATTTTGTGAGATCATATTAAAATTTATGTTTTCTTTTTTAAGAAAAAATTGTATATATTTAAATAAGACGACACGCATATTATCAATTGACTAGTGGCCACACTACCCGACAATTTAGATAGAATAGTTCATTAATTCACTAATTTAGTACCTTAATAGCTCTCAGTTCTTTGGCTTGACTTGGGTCTGTAGGGTAACCTGATGAGACTAAGCTTTTAAAATATGCAGATGGTGACCTGGGTTCCACTTTGAACCTCTTGCAGAATGGGACCCAATGTTTTGCAAAGTTTGAAGCCTCTAGCAGAGCATAGAACGTGATTTGCGATCCAGCATCATCAGAGAGATATACACTCAATTTCTCAGTTGGATAGTCATAAGCCATAACAGATAGCACTGTGTTAATCACCATCATTGCTGGCTCAATATCTGGGTCTGCTGTGCACACAAATATGTCCACTCTTGGCAACTTTTTCTCATATCTGTTCCGAAACACATTTTTTTTCTTTCCAGTTATGTATCACTCTAGAACTTTTCAATACGATCATACCCATTATTACCCCTAATAAATGTTACAAGGCATGAAAGCTAAAACAGAAAATAAGACTAATATAATACAAGCATAATATATGGTTTATAACAAGAAATGTGACTAAAAGAAAAGGAAAGAACCATGTTTTAATCCATGCACTTTGTAAAATAATTTGTTTTATATAGTCCCTATATTTTATCATCCAACATTTTGTTCCCTGAACTTTAAAGATTCAGTATTTCTAGTAGCTTAGGACAGACGCTACATAATAAATGGTGTTAACAATATCTGTCTTAAGAAACTAAAAATACTCATTTTTAAAAGTTGAATAACCAAAAGGTTGGATGATGAAATATAAGGACTAAAATCAAGAATTTTAGGAAGTATATATAAAAACTAAAAACAAATTTTTTTATAGCTTTTTATAACATCTTCCAACAAAAATTTCTTCATAAATAAGTCTAACTTAAGGATTCGGCTATATGTACTAATTAATCAAGCTTTGTTAGTTCATACATCTTGGCTTCTTTTATCATAAGATAAATCTCATGTTAATGTTACTAATAGTGAGTCTAGAGTATTTAGTGACCAACATAAAATCTCACCCCTCATAATAGCCAGAAATATTTAAAGAAAAAATGTGGGGGGAAAAAGTGATAGGAAATAAAAATATACAGTAAGTAGGTAGCAGTACCTTTGAGAGAGTCTGTTTTTGAAGGGTTGTCTGAACACAAGGTTCCATCTAAAGGCTTGAGTAAGGACCCAGTAAAAGCCAAACCACAGCTCTGAAGCAAGCATACCAAGCAATGCCCAGTTTCCATCTTCTCCCTTTGTTATGTGGCTAAATCTGTAAAGCCATATAAAGCATATGGCCACAAATAATGAGATTGCAAAGCACCTGTAGATGAACCTTCCTCTGCCCCTTCTTGTCTCAAACAATGGGGAGTACTCAACCCTCCCCATAATAACTATGCTAAATATGTGTGTCTTGTTCTACACAATTTGTTTTTTTTGCTATTAGTTGCATTGGTATTTGTAGACAATACTAAGGCATCGACATTTGAAAGTTTGTACTTAATTGACTTATTTTCCATTGAGTTATCGTGCCTTTTTTTAAAATGATATTGCTGCATAATTTGGTGGCTGCTGCGAAAGTGGCCAAAAATGAGAAGACGTATGCATCAAGAATGACATGATCAAGACGTGCTCGATTGGGGTTTTATTTTTTTATTTAAAATCTATTTTACGAAGTAATTTAAAAATAAATAAACTTAAATTATTCGATAAAACTTTAATTTAATTGCAAACTTAAATTATTCAATTAAAACTTTAATTGAATTATTAGACTATTAAAAGTTAAGGTATGTATAAAAAGTTATTCAACGAAGTGATTCTTATGAGAACTAGTTATGAAATAGCTTAATCTTCGTCCTATTTTAAAACTACAATAGAAAATAGAATTATAAAATAGTTTAATTTGAATTTATTATAATATGCAAAAAAATTAAAATGTTATATTATTATATCTTATTAAATGTAGGTACAGTTTGAAGCAGTGTTTAAAAATTCTGACCGACTTGACCGGTTTGACCGGTTTGACCGATCGGATCGTGAATCGGTGGTGGCTGGACCAGATCAAGTAAGTTATTGGATCGGATGTGCTTCCAACCTGGATCCACCCGGAACCACCCAGGCGGGACTGTAGTTGAACTGACGACTCGTCAACTTTGTCCGGTTCAATTTTTTTCTTCTCTGAAGCGAAACACCAAAATGACGTCATTTTGATTTAGGTTTTTTAGAAACCTTGAGACTCGCAAGCAACGCAACTTCAGCCTTCGTCTTCGACCTTGAGAGTTCTCCATCATCTTCAGCCATTCGCCCGTTCAAGTTCTCACAGGTTGTAGCTTCGCGCGGCTTCGTCGTCTTTTGTTCTCACTTCATGCAACGACAAGATCTTCCGCCCTAACACCTTCGTCTTCTGCCAGTCCAATGCCAGTAACAATTGGGCTAATCTCCCGTTCTCGCTTCAAGTTCTCAATGGAGGTGCAAGAGGATGGAGACGCTGTGTGTAGGGTCCATCCCACTGGAATAGTCGAAAATTTTTCGTGTAATCTCAGATTCCTCACACGCACACCCTCTTGTGTATATCTAGTTGATAGCAATTGTATATGTGATTTGATTTGTGGCTTTGTGTTAGATTGGGTATGGAACGAAAATTGTTAGTATAATTCTTTGTCAGACTGGTTTTAATGTCAAATACATTTGGTGTGTAATATATGACCATTCAACCACTTTCAAATGATATTGATTTATTTTAATTATTTATTAATGTTTGTGATCTTTATTATTTGTTTGTTTAAACTTGGACATTGGTATTTTTTTACATTTTGGTATCTAATTATCTATGTTATGAAATTATATTAATTTATGATATTTTTCTTAAATATTTTAAGATATATATAAAAAATTTATATTTTTTCATTACATAATAGATCATATTAATCAATAATCAATTAGTGACCCACTAGTTTAACTATCAATCTAATAACTCAATATTTTGACCAGATCAATCACCTATCCAGTTTTTAAAACAATGGCTTAAAATATATCTTCGTTCTTCAAAGTGTTTCAATCCAATCGTTTACTGGATTATTTTTATTTGATGGTAGCAAAGTCAATCGAAGAGACACACAAATTGACATTACCAACGAACATGGGTATCAAATTTGGCGACGGTGACCGTGGAATAATTTACATGGATACGCTGGAAACCGAAAAGAACTCCGGTGTACACAAATAAAATCAATTTATAAATTAAAAATTGATATATAGACACCAAGCTTTTTAATTTAAAAAAGATTTATATATTTTTAATTTTATTTTATATCATCTTATATGTTTTTATTTTAAATAATTTACATATTTATATTTTTTACAATTTTTAATTAAATTTCATAAATTAATATGTAAGTTATTTATATAAATTTTTTATAAATTAATTTTAATATACTGATTATTTATAATTTAATTATTTATATAAAATTAAAAAGATTTATATATTAAATATTTTTTAATTTATAAATTTTGATAATTTTAAAAATTAATAATTCTGACTAATAATACATAAAAATAATATTAATATAATTAATTAAATAAAAAAATTTGATTTTCCTGTTTATGAATAAAATAATTAGAATAAA
>PYAF01001680.1:1503774-1516289 GCA_007407185.1 Glycine tomentella | reverse complement strand
AATAAGTGTATTAGTGATTTACTATGTTATTTATGAATAATGATTATGAGTATAATACCTATTAAGATATTTTTATTTTTAACTTTTTTTAATATAAGTATTATGTCAATAATTTACATAAATTTCATGGTCAACATTAATATGTTGACATCAATATTAAATTTAATTTTGGATGATCAAATGAGAAAAGGAACAAAATTATTTATTTTAAAAAATAAAAAATAAAATATCTTGATTTAAAAATAAAATATTAAAATCATGAATTTAAATTATAAAAAAACCAAAATAGAAAAAAAAATCTATTCAAGAAGACACATTTTCACGAAAGAATACAATCTTTGGTAATTACACTTTTTCATGAATAGACCCGAACTTTGATAAACGAATACAACTTCTTATTAATTTTTTAAAAAATTCACAATTTGTGATATAGGTCATCTCTAAGTAAGCTCCTGTCAACAGTACTATCATATCATTATCACCCTGTTTAGTAGTATTACGAGTGCTTCTTAATTATTTCATTTTTTTCAATAAAAAATTTAACCTTATTTATAATAATATAAACATTTTGTACGTAAATACTTAAATGAGAAGAACTTATATTTGACAAGTACTTCAATAACACTTTATTAAGTTGTGATTTTTTTTTACCCGCTATTAACTTTGTTTTCTTTACAGCTGTTAACATTTCTGTTTCCACTTCTACAGTATTTCAATTTCTTTCTCTTTTTTTTTATTACTAATTTCTTTCTCTTATATCTCTGCACAATTAACGCTAAAGAATAGTAATGCCTTCCATCTCTCCACACTATCCGCTTTACCCAAAATTGTAAAATATTTTTTATTATATTATTCTTTTTTCACGTGAGAGACTTATCCACTCTACAGAGTACAGACTACAGTATCTTTATTTGTGCTACAAGTCATACAACTTTGAGTTTCTCACATTTTATTTTTACATTTTATATAAACTCATTTTTATTACTACATTCACTGAAATTTTTTCTCTCTCTTTTTCTTTTTATATCTATTATACAATTTTGCAGGAATAATAATAATAATAATAAATAAGGAAAAAAATAGTACTTGAATCCACCACAACGACATGAATTAACACCACGACGACTAAGATGACTGATGAGGTTACCACATAGTTGCTGGCTATACCAAACCTAACCCATTTGACAACTCAATGAGTGATCATGTGTTGTGCCAAATGGCAATCTTGCACCACTCTTTTCCCCATTTAGGTGCCTCAACGTGTGCTTCTGAATTTTACGTGTTGCTCTTACAGACCTCATGGAAGTGTATTCTATAGTATTGTGGGGTCGATTTGGGAGAGTAATAATTAGGATAAAAATAGGTCATTTTGAGTTAGGTTTTGTTAGATCTGAATTTGGTCCGAGTTAAAAATATAGTCTAAGTCTGATTTGTTTATCCAGTCATTTAATCTAAATTGTAAAATTCTATTAAGTATACTAGATTATATACGTACAATTTTACAATACACATTCAGAAAACCATAGGTGTTACAATTTTTATAATATAGTATAGGAGCGTATTTTGTTTTTATTTAGTTCATAGTATGAATTGGGCTTACCGCTAAACCCACTTTATGGGCTATCCTGGGTATAAGATGTTTTGGCCCAAAGTTTAATGTGTTGACTAAAGTTAACATTCAAAGTGCTTAATATATGTAATGAATAATAATAAAAAAAAGTTACTTTATCATTATACTAAAATAGATAACTTACTAATCTCAAGAGGTACAGATAATTCAATCCATATAGATATTATCAAATTCATTATATAAGGTAAACATTTTTTTTGGGGTAAGGTATAAGGTAAACATTTGATATATATTGTTACATTAGTAAAATATTTACTAATTTTAGTGTTAATGTTTTTTTACAACTATTCGCTCATTTTCACGTCTAACCGGAACATCAACACAGCTCATAAGATCTCAATGACTCAATCAACACCCACTAAAGCTCATTCTAAGTCAACAATTTATCTCAAACATTTAGCATATCTCAGAGAGATCATTTCAAAAATATTTTTTTACAAGAGGAGGGCTTATTCAAGTAAAAAATATCTATAGTGTAATTAACTTTTAAATATATTTGCTTATACAGTGTTTAAACTTAAAACTTTATTTTAAAATAAATAAATAAATATTACTTAAATCAACTTCTTGTACATATAATAAGTGATTATTTAAGTCATCTATTTTAAGAAATAATCTTTTTAAATCAATATTTTGAGAGATTTCTTTTTCTTTTTAATAGTTTCTTTAAAATAAATAATCTCAAATGTACATTTCATTTTCTTTTATTTTTTAATTTCACTTTTACATATAATTTCCAAGTTATCAAATATTAATTTTTGCTTGAAAAAAAATTGATAATACGATTACTGCAGAAAAAAGGGATGCTCTTGTTCTTTTTACATATTTATCGAGCTGTACATAATTTAAGCGAAAAGGAAAGCAAAGGAAAAATCATAATAACAAAATCATGGGACATAGTGTAGTTAATTTTTTAGGACACGCGCATGATAACGAGATGGAGAAAGATACAATACATAATAATGGAACTGTGTCTGTAAATATACAATAGGGTTCAACGTCCTATAAAATCCAATTGTAGGTCAATATGGCACTATCCAAACCCCACAATGGCTCCATCAAAGACCAGAAAACGATGTATGAATTGTATTTATCATGTTACATGTAAGCTTTCGCCTTTCAGCACCCAAGTAGCCCCAATTCAAAAAGAATACAAAAAACTATAAAAGAAACCTTAGCAAGCAGTGAGTTCACCAACTAGCCAATGCTCATTTTGTCTACTTTCGCAATACAATCAAAATATTACTGGTCCTACTCAATCTCTTTCCATCTAATTAGATTATGTGAGATTGCAGTAAGAATTTTGCCCTCGTGAACAACTTATTATATTAAAATATCACATGTAATATACAAATTAAATTTATAGTGTATTGCGTTTACTAATACATGCTAGATCTATCAAATAGGTTGTTTGGCTCAATATAATAAGCCAAGACGTGAAAAATAAACTAAGTCAGCCTAACTTTCCAATATGTAAATTAGGTTTATAAGAAAAATAATATTGATTTTGGTCCGACTTGATTTGTTTAGCTCGTTGGATTGGATCATATTGATTTTTTTCATAAATTTATGCATATTTTATAAGAAAAATAATAACAAAATACTAGACTAAATAGGAAATTATTTGAGCCAAATTAGCTCTGATTCTTTACAGATCTTGAATTAAAAGCTTAGTCCATCCTAATTTATCGAGTTGTTCTAATTTTGATAACTTCAAAAACATGCTAAGATTGTGAGTAGACCTAAATTCATTTTTGTTGAACATATACTTAAAAAAATTAAACAGTCAAAGTGTGATTGAATCGAAAATTAATTCTGACAATTTTTGTACAAGTCAGATGTCATAAGTATTGTGGTTAATTTTTTTTTTAGAATTAACATGTGTAAGAATTCGGGGTTTTTATTTGTTTAATTTCTCGTACTTTTTTTTTAACCATCAATAAATTTTCTCTCAATTATTAGAGACAAACATAGAGAAACAAGGAACGGAAATTTTTTTCTGAAAGAATTTGCCTTTTTGCTGTCGAACATTTATTTCTCTCACCATCTCTTCCGTTTTTCTATATTGGGTCGTCGTCACCCGGGGGTGCTGTCTTGGACGGTGCCACCGATGACGTGGCTAACCCTAGAGCTACGCCAACGAGTAATTATCATTGTATTGAAAGGACAAAAGAGTCATTTGATAAAAAAAAGCACAACATTACAACACTCTGCGCAAAGGGAGGGCTTATAATACGAACGGGTGCAAAGGATCACGCACTCTCATCTCTTTGAACTTGATTACAGCTGAAACAAAAAATTTGTCTCGAACAGCTTTCGGATTTTTCAAACCCACCCATCACTTTCTCTCTCTAACACTTTTTTCTCTCTCGAGAGTGATTCAATATCGGAGACTGTCTTAACATTTTGAAGATTTTTCAGAGTCAGCTCTGTGAAGAAGCCTTAGAAGGTAAGGTTCTTGCTTTCTGTTTTTCTTTTTTTTTGTGTGTGAATTTTGTGAAGGTGGAAGCTTTGATGGTTTTGGGATTCTGGGTTTTGGAGTGTTTTGGGTTTTGTTGGTGGGTTTTTGTGGAATTGTCTGAGCGAGCTGCTTTCGGTTTTCGTTTGTTTTTGTCGTTCTTTTTGCTTTTTTGCTTCGTTGGTAGTCGTTTCAATTAATGTTCTGTTTGCGGCGTTTGATTATGTTTTTATGTCGTTTTCGGGTCGTTTTGACCGACTTGAGGGACTTTAAATTTGCAGTGTTTTTCACTCTGGCGTGTAGGCTGGACAAACTTCTGTTCATATTTTGGACAATAGAAATTCAATATTTTTTAATATATATATATATATATATATATATATATATTCTTTATTTTTTTCTGGTGATCTTTTTCTTCTGAAGGGGGTAGTTTGGACTGAAAAACCCTTTGAAAAAGAATAGAGTGGAATTTGAAGTATTTTGGTACTATTATTTTGCATGTCAAGTTTGAATTGCCTGAAGTTTTTGCATTATGTTTGGAGCCTATTTGCACTGCAGAAAGGTCCTTAACTTCTCAATTCATTGTGGATAATGGGTTTTGTGAATTGACTCTTATACATGCATTGTTAATTTGCAATATACTTAATTCTTTGGTGGGTTTATGCTTATGCATTGAGGGTAATGTTGTGAGAGGGTTATGTTGTATTTGTAGGTTCTTAGTTGATGTAATTGAAGGGTATTCTGGAATCTTGGAGGATGTTGGACATTAATCCAAATTCCAAAATAAGCTATTGATAGGTCAAAAGTAGTTTTGAGAAAGAATCTTACTGTTTCAATGTACCTAAGACCAGTAGAATTACTGGTTTTAGGGTTCTATCATGTCTCGTTACACTGCACAACAGTAAATTTTTATTCCCCTTGGTGGGATAATGATCCCGTGTCTGCCACAAAGTCTTTGTAATAGATTTTTGGTATCTGGAGTGTTGTTTCTTTAGCTTCATAGTGGTCTTACTGTGTGTTTTGACTGGTGATTCTTGAAATATGGAGTTGTTTTTAAGTTTGATATTTATAATTTACTAGTTTATGATGATAATACTTTTATTTTAATTTCTCTCTGGTAACTTATTGTTTATGACAGGTTGGTTTCAAACTACTTAATATTGTAAGACACAATGGTAGCAAAAATCCGGCAAAGTGCTACTGAGTCTCCTAATCCAAAACCTGAGGTTGGAGAGATTGACACCAGCCCACCTTTTCAGTCTGTTAAAGATGCTGTCTCTCTATTTGGTGAAGGTGCTTTCTCTGGTGAAAAACCCATCTTTAAGAAGGCAAAACCTTATTCTGCTGAGGTAAATTGTCATTTTCATATTTGCATCTGTTCCCAATTACAAATCCCATGTTGCAAGACTATATTGAAAGTTGCATGGTCTAGCATAACCCTTTAACATTAAAAAAAAAAAAAAAAAAAAAAAAAAAAAAAAACTTATTAAGGATTACTAATATGCATTGGATGAAGCTAGTTACCCAGTTTTAGGGGTGTAAGCGGTTGCGGGTCACCAGCAAATCCAAATTGACCCAAACCAATCCAAACAGTTTGGGTTGGATAATTTTTGTGTTTGGGTCATACCCTAACCGAACCAATCAAACCCGTTGAGTTTTGAGTTGGGTCACAAGTTTTAATATTTGATCTGCTGACCCGGCTTGTTAACCCATTAATTTGTATTACATTATTATCATTATTAATATATGTAATATATAATATATATTTTAAAAATTTTAAAAAATCAAATACTATTGACTATTGATTACATAGACTTATCGACCTGAATTGAGTAATCATCAACGCGTCCTTAACCTTCAGTATCAAAGCGACAAAGGTTTAATTGATTGAAGCCACTTCATATTGGCTTCTAAAATATTTTGAATCTATTTACAAAGAGTAGGCCTTTTAATGTCCCATTGGTTTTGGTAGAAAATAAGTGTTTGAAACTCATCCTCACTATCCTTATTGAAACTCCTTATCTCGAATATGGTATGCTTAACTTCCCATCTCCCATAAATAGATACATAGATAGGAGTTAGTAGAGTGCAGTGGGGTGTGGCAACATCACAAAAAAATTTATTTTTAATTAAAAATCTAAATTGTGTATGATTCATTTAATAAAAAATATTACATTTTAAAATAGGATAGACCAAAATATTACATTTCAGATTGGGTTGGGTTGGGTTTCATTTTTTTCTTCTTAGAAAACAACTGACCCAAACCAACCTGTTCAAATTTGACTGGATTGGTACACGTTCATTGTTTAACTTGTTCTAGTAACACAAGTTGCTCTAACCTCTGACCACTAAATTGGCTTATCAGATAATTATTTTCTATTTCCTTCTTTCAAAGTTAGCTTTGATTGTAATGTCTTTTTCATTTTGCAATTTACAAGTGTGTTCTTTTACTAGAGAGTTTTGGCCAAGGAGACACAACTTCATGTAGCCCAAAAAGAGCTGAACAAGTTAAGGGAACAAATAAAGAATGCTGAAACTACTAAGGCTCAAGCTCTTGTGGAGCTTGAAAGGGCTAAAAGAACAGTTGAGGATCTGACACAAAAGATGAAAGTTATCAGTGATTCTAAGGAGATAGCAATCGAGGCAACAGCAGCTGCAAAGAGTCAGGCAAAACAACTTACAGAAGAAAAGTATGGTGTCCCTGACGGAACAAATGGTGCTTGGAAGGAAGAGTTAGAATCTGCTGTTAAAAGGTATGCATCTGTCATGAAAGAACTTGATGCTGCAAAGCAAGCACTGAGCAAGACTCGGCAAGAGTATGATTCATCCTTGGACGCAAAAAAGTCTGCTTTCAAGCAAGCAGCAGAAGCTGGAGATGCATTGAAGGAAAACACAGAAAGAGCATCTGAGCTTTCTAAAGAAATTTCAGCTGTAAAGGAGTCAATTGAGCAAGCGAAGCTTGCTTCTATTGTAGCACAACAACAGCAAACAATGATTTTAGCTGAGAAAGATGTTCTAAGACAATCATATAAAGCTACCTTGGAACAATCTGAAAAGCAATTGCTTGCTTTAAAGAAGGAATTCAGTCCCGAGCTTGCCAAAAATCTTGAAATGCAGCTGGCAGAGACAATGACTGAAATTGGGACTCTGCAAAAGGAAATGGAAAACAAAAGGACATCGGACTTGGACTCTGTGAAAAGTATCACTTTGGAGCTAGACGATGCTAAGGAGTCTTTGCAGAAAGTAGCAGACGAGGAAAGCTCTCTTAGAAGCTTGGTGGAATCTCTTAAGGTGGAACTGGAGAATGTAAAAAGAGAACATTCTGAATTGAAGGTGAAAGAATCTGAGACTGAATCCATTGTTGGGAATTTGCATGTCAAGCTCCGCAAAAGCAAGTCTGAGCTTGAAGCCTGCATGGCAAGAGAATCTAAAGTTAGAGGTGCATCCGAGGAAATGATCTTGACACTTAGCCAGCTGACTTCTGAAACTGAAAATGCAAGGCGAGAAGCAGAAGATATGAAGAACAGGACAGCAGAATTGAAGAAGGAAGCTGAAGTTACCATGCTTGCATTAGAAGAAGCAGAGAAAAAGCTTAAAGCGGTGCTGGAAGAAGCAGAAGTAGCAAAAGCAGCTGAGAAAAGTGCTCTTGACCATATTACGGTTTTAACTGAAAGGACTACTGCTGCACGTGCATCAACATCTGAATCTGGTGCTGTGATTACGATCTCAAAGGAGGAGTTTGACTCACTAAGCCATAAAGTTGAGGAGTCTGACAAATTAGCAGATATGAAAGTGGCTGCTGCCAAGGCACAGATTGAGGCTGTGAAGGCTAGTGAAAATGAGGCTCTCAAAAGGTTGGAGACAACACAAAAGGAGATGGAGGATATAAAGACTGCAACACAGGAGGCTTTGAAAAAGGCTGAAATGGCTGAAGCAGCGAAAAGGGCAGTGGAGAGTGAGCTTCGAAGATGGCGCGAGAGGGAGCAGAAAAAAGCTGCAGAAGCTGCGTCTCGAATTCTTGCTGAAACACAGGTGTCAACAGAATCATCTCCTCAGCACTACAGGATTCAAAAGCAGAATCCTCCTCGTACAACGGTGGAGGTGAAAAGGTTTGAAAAGGAGAAGGTTTCAGTTTCAAAGAAAGCCCTCTTGCCTAATATTAGTGGCATCTTCCAAAGGAAAAAGAACCAGGTTGAGGGTGGTTCTCCTTCTTATCTGCCTGGTGAGAACCGTGTATGAAATTTGAAATGTGTAGCAGTTTGTGCAGCTCTTGAATGTGAGAGAAACATTTGTGTGTAGTTGAGGAATTTATTTCATCAGATTTTGTCATTGTAGTCTGTTTGAACGATTGTGTAATGTTTATAGTTTGGTGACAAATTTGGGGATGTATCATGTAAATGGAACCATAAGCAAGATTAAAATCTATTGGTATTTTTCTGTTGATCCTAAGCTTTCATGTCTGGTAGTTTGAACTATATTTGAAGGAAAAGATTGTGTAATGTGAATAGTTGGTTACACTTGTAGTCTAGGAAATGCATCATGCAAATTGAACCAGTAGTTAGATTAAAATCTCTCTATCTTTTTTCTTCTTTTTGTTGGTACTAAGTCTGGTAGTTGAACTATATTTGAAGGAAAAGATTGTGATATGTGAATAGTTGGTTACACTTGTAGTCTAGGAAATGCATCATGCAAATTGAACCAGTTGTTAGATTAAAATCTCTATCTTTTTTTCTTCTTTTTGTTGGTACTAAAGTCTGGTAGTTTGAACTATGTTTGAAGGAAAAGGTTGTGATATGTGAATAGTTGATTACACTTGTAGTCTAGGAAATGCATCATGCAAATAGAAACAGTAGTTAGATTTAAATCTCTATCTTTTTTTTCTTCTCTTTGTTGGTATTAAGCTTTCTGTTCCTATACAAGTTTTGTTTTTTTTTTTTAATTTGGTGTTAATAAGGAGAAAAAAAGTTCGTTGACCAAAAAAGATTTTTTTTATGTGATCTCTGTTGTTACTCCCAAGTTGTAACATTATGAGAGCAATTTTAGCGTGGTTAGAGGATTTTTGTCTCTAACATGTTACTTTATTTTGCACATTGAGTTAAAATTTAAAACTTGTTTTGGGTTATTGGGAGTAACAAACAATAAATATAAAAATACAGGGTTAGCCTCAAATTTAAATTATTGTTCTTTTAAGGTTCCTTGACCATAGAGTATTTTTTAAACTTAAACATGTAAGAGGAGTTATCGGGTTAACGGAGAGAATAATTCTTAAAAACAAGCTGAAAATTTAAATATAAAATTTCAGGGTTAACAGTAAATGTTTAAGTGGTACTATGGTAGGGAAAATTATGAGATTTTGGTCACCTATAATATTGTGTGTTACTAGGCAAAAGACACAGTTATTATTGTATAATTTATTATTCAGCTGCAATATAACAGCTGCTGTGTAATGTGATTTCATTTAAATTAATGTCATGTAATTCAATATGTTCGTCAAAATAAAGTTTGTTCTTTGCTTAGCTTGAAAGATAACTTTTTAAATTATTTAATCGATCTTCAAATTTTTTAAAAGTTTAATTTAGTCCTCAAATCTTTAAAAATTAATCAATTTGATTTTCAACTTTTTAAAAAGGTTTAATTTGATTTTCAAATTTTTAAAAAAGGGAATCAATTGTTAGGAGAAGCTTCTCTACTTTAGAAAAGATTATTCATTTATTCATACCGCAGAATTTTTACACAACTCTTTATATAAAGTATCACATATAATGCCATATAAAGCTAACTACACAAGTCAGTTACTAACTAACTTTTAACTGAATTAACTATCTCAACACTCTTCCTTAATTCAGTTCTACAAAATTCATTACCCCTAAATCATTTCTAAGCCTTAGAAAACTATCCTTCTTCAATGGCTTGGTCAAGATATCAACAACTTGATCTGCTGATCTGCAAAATTCCAACTTCACCTTGCCTTTGCTAACTTGGTCTCTAAGAAAATGAAACTTTGTTTCAATGTGTTTACTTCTTCCATGTGCAATGGGGTATTTAGTCAGGTTTATTGTTGATTTGTTGTCCACAAACAGCTTCACAATTCTTTCTTCTCTAATCTGCATTTATTTAAACAATGAATCAATCCAAATTGCCTGACATGCACTCATGGATGCTGCCACATATTCGGCTTCACATGATGACAAAGCTACAATAGGCTCTTTCTTTGAACACCAAGAAATTGGTGCTTCACCAAGCTTGAAAATATACCCTGCTGTGCTCTTTCTGTCATTTCTATCTCCACATCAATCAACATCCGAGTATCCCATTAGATCAGCTTTCTCCTCTTCCATTCTGCTTGGAAACAGCAACCCATATTCCAGAGTTCCCCTTACATACCTCATGATCCTCTTTGCAGCTAAGAGATGAGGAACTCTAGGATTTCCTATATATCTGCTGATCAAACCAGCACTATAAGCAATATCTGGTCTAGTGTTGCAAAGGTACCTCAATGAGCCAACCATTTGTCTGAACTGAGTTGAATCCACAACATCATCACTTCCATCTTTTTCTAACACTAATCCAGTCTCAATTGGTGTAGCTGCTGGATTGCATCTGTCCATTTTGAATCTTCTTAGAGAATCACTTGCATACTTTCCTTGATGCATGACATAACCATTTTTCACCTTCTTGAACTGAATTCCCAAAAAATATGACAATTCTCTCAAATTTGTCATTTCAAACTCTTTCATCATGCTTTGTTTGAATGAACAGATTTCATGCTCACTCTTACCTGTCACCAACAAATCATCTATATACAAACAAACAATTAGTAGACTTAATCTCTCTCCCTTCACATAGACTCCAAATTCAGAGCTACATTTCATAAATCCAATCCGCTGCAAAAATCCATCTATTCTCTTCTTCCAGGCTCTTGGAGCCTGGTTTAAGCCATACAAAGTCTTCTTTAATCTGTAGACTTTATCTTCCTCTCCTGTCACAACAAAACCAGGTGGTTGTGTCACATACACTTCCTCTTCAAGTGGACCATTCAAGAAAGCATACTTTACATCCATTTGATGCATTTTCCAGTCCCTTTGACTTGCTATTACAACCACCAATCTCACAGTTTCCAATCTGGCCACAGGTGCAAATATCTCTTCATAGTCTATACCAGCTTTTTGCAGGAAACCTCTAACAACTAATCTAACTTTATGTTTAACTACTTCTCCTCTTGGATTCACTTTCACCTTATAGACCCATTTCACACCTATAGGTTTCTTATGAATAGGTAAAGACACCAGTTCCCAGGTCTCATTTCTCTCAATTGACTGGAGTTCATCCTCCATAGCACAAATCCACCTTGGATCCTGCAAGGCCTGATCCTCACTCACTGGTTCAGCTTCTGATAGTAGTGCAAAGTGTACTAAATCCCCTTTTGCATTCACTTGTGTATCAGACACAATATCAAAGTCTTGCAACCTTTGTGGAATAGTTCTAGTTCTTTGTGATCTTCTCACTTCTGCATCTATTTCCATACTTTCTTTTGATTGTTCTTTTGGCTCAAAATCAAACACAATTCTGCTTGGTCTTTCATCATTTTCCTAGTTCCAACTTTTAGACTCATCTATTACCACAACTCTGCTTGTAATCATTTGCTTCTTCTTTGGATCAAACAGCTTGTAACCTCCAGTGGCATGTGATGAGTCACTATTTACCTTTATTTTCTCATCTTTCTGTACTCATTTTAATCCCTAATTTGTGTTTAAACGTTCATATTCTGCACTGTTTCTCATTGAGGATTTAATTGGACCGATAATTCAGATTTTAATTAATTTGGATTATTTTAAGTTTAATTATTCCAATTTTTATTTTCAGGGCAGATTAATAATTAAATGGGCTTGGAATTAATGCATGGACTTGAAGATTGGGATATGGCATCAGCATTTTATTTTCTTTTATTTTATTTTCGTTTTTGGGCCAAAATTGTTAGGAAAAGCCCAATTTTCATTTAGGTCAGTCTCTATATATTTCAATTAATGTGCCCATGCAGAGACACACTAATTTTCGTCTACAACACACTAATTTTCGTCTACAACACAGACAGACTATTTCCGTTTAGGGTTTTTAGCATTTTCGTTTTCTGCTTTCTCTCTGTTTTTAGGGTTTTTCGTTTCTGAATACAGTTGCGTTTCAATTCAGTGCTATTTCGTCTCTGTTTCAAGTTTCATATCTCGTTTTTATTTTCTGCTTTCAGTAATTAGATTTAGGTTTTCGTTTTCGTTTCTGTTTAATTTCGTTTTTGCAGTTGAATTTCGTTTAATGTTCAGTTTCGTTTCAATTTACGTTTCTGTTGTTAATTTCGAATTAATGGAAGGCTAAATCTAGGGTTGGACCCTAGGACAGATTGCAAACCCTTTAATGGAGGTTCTCTGTTTTTGC
>PYAF01001680.1:1418770-1496808 GCA_007407185.1 Glycine tomentella | reverse complement strand
AATGTGGTTTGTCAGAAAAAATAATGGTATGATTATGAATATCCTCTTTATTCTTCATAAATTAATGAGTGAGATATTATATATTTTATTGTTATTTACCTTTGAGTTGTTCTTTTTATTATACAATTATCATATTTAAATATTTTCTTTTAATCTATATATTTTCTAAAAAGTGAACATGTAGACTATTTACATATTTTGTGAAATAAAAAAACAACTTAAAAATTTATAATAGTGTTTTATATTACAAAAGTTTCTCCTACATGACATGAGTTAAAATTACAAACTAATCAAAACTTTTTTTTTAAAGACACTAATCAAAACCTATTTATCAATAGTTAAATTTTCTTATTTTCCTAAAATATTTACTTTAAAATAATTCAAACATAATTATTTTAAATAATGGCACCTCCTCACCTAAGCAGCAAATATAACAGGCATTTAATGGTTTAGATTTAAATTTAATGATTTAGATTAAACTCCATAATAGCAATGTACAAAAAAAAACGATTCCACAGTAAACACGGTACACTTGACGACACAGGAACACAGCCTCTCCTCTAAAAAAACAAAACATGAAGAAAAAAAAACACTGCACACACTTCAGTACTTCACAGTGTTCACTCTCGCAAGTTGCAAGGTGCAATCACTTCCACACTCTGTCACTTGCCGTCATTATCGTTCTTCTTCAAAAAAAAGCTTCGAACTTTAGCGTTTGGACGATGATGGGTAGCGGCGACACGTCTTCTTCTTCGGACTTCTTCTGCCTCCGCCACGTGTTCCTCTGCTACAAGAACCCCGCCGTGTGGCCGCCGCGGATTGAGGCTGCTGAATTTGATCGCCTGCCAAGGTTGCTCCACGCCGCCATCAATGCCAGAAAGCCTCATATCAAGAAAGAGGTTGTTTGCTTTTGTTTTGGTCTCATCGTTTTTTGGTTTGGTTTGGTGTCTTTTGTTTTGTATTTTTAATTTTTTTTTTGTTTAAAAAATTATTCTTTTTGGGTAGCTAGGGAGAGAAGGAGAGTGAGAAAGGTTGTTCTTTTTTGTTCTGCCAAGGGGCAATGTACTAGTTTTGGGATCTTTCGCTGCTTTATAGATTGGTTCCTTTTTTTGCCTCGGACTATTTATGGATGTCTAAGTGTGATTGGAATGGAATGAAGTGTGATTGAAAGTAATGGAACAGGATGGAATCTAGTCAACATTCTGTTTGATTATTTTTATGATATATCCCCTAGTCCGAGTTTCTGATGGTTAAATAGATCTCAGTATCTCCGATGAATTAGCCTTTGACTCTTGACTAGTGGATACCCCGGTTTCCAAAACCAACAAATAAATCATTTTTATGATTGAATGATGAAATGGAAGGGCTTCCACCCCATACTTGGGGAAGTAAATGAAAAGTATATGATGGAATGGAACAGAATGGAATGACCTTTGTTATACTTTAAATGGAATGACTTTTATTATACTTTAAACTATCTAAAGATTCTAAACAATGGAATCTAGTATCATTTGGTTCCATTCCTTCTCATCAATCCAAATGTAGCCAGGGTATGGGGTGGGTGGTTTGATTTAAGTTTTCTTTTCTTTTTATTCGTTTACGAAGTTTTCTTACTAAATTCTATATGAATTGCTCGATATGTGGATTTTTTTTTAAAGATGACCTATCAATGCAGTGAAAAATCCGTTTGTATTCAGTGATATTTATTCATTATATAGATTAAGCTAACTGTGGCTAATTGTTTTGGACTTGTCATTTGCTAGACCTGCTTAACAATATGTGAGGGGCATGATGGGACTGAAACATCAAATGGAGATGTATTAATTTTTCCAGACATGATCAGATATAGGTTAGTACTTATAGTTCCAGTTCTGTTTCATAGCTTCTAATTCCCCTATAAAAGTTCTCTTTTGTTTTGCTTAATTCCTTATCAACATTAGTTTTAGTGAAATTGCAGGAGATTAACCCATTTTGATGTTGAGACATTTGTTGAAGAAGTTATAGTCAAAGAAGGAGAATGGCTTCCTGGAAATCCTGAATCATTAAAAGCATCATATGTTTTCGTGTGTTCACATGGATCCCGTGATCGTAGGTGTGGGGTTTTTGGACCTATCTTGGTCAGTAGATTCAGGGAAGAGATAGAGTTACATGGTCTTCAAGGCAAAGTGTTGATTAGCTCGTGCTCGCACATTGGGGGAAATAAGTACGCCGGAAATGTCATTATATTTGGATCAAGTATCAACGGAGAAGTCACTGGGCACTTGTAAGGAGGAGATTTCCCCTGGTTATTAGCATTTCATTCAGCAGATCTTTCCATTTCTTTAAAATCGAGAAATACCTGTATAACATTGTATCTTTAATTTTGATTTTGATATTGAGCTGACCGCTATTCTTTTTAACTAAACTATGTAGGTATGGATATGTTACTCCAGATGATGTACCTTTATTGTTTCGCCAGCATATCATTAAAGGGGAGATTTTTGACTCACTATGGAGGTAATTTTTATCTATGATATATTTTCATTAGTATTGAATTTTAAACGGTTTTTTTTTTTCCCTTTTAGTTCCATCCTTCAAAAGACACTAGCTGGGATTGCTCTTGTGCTGGCCTTTTGGGGCAGAAACTGGGTCTGTGGGGTTAGAAGTTAATTTTATATAATGTTTTGTCAGAGTAGACCAAAAAAGGTTGTGCCTGAGGTGGAAATTTTTGCTATGTTCATAATGTTTGTTGTCGTTTCCAAGTTCGAATATCTCAAAAATTCAGAATGAAATGGAATTTTAATAACTGGAAACTTTAAAAGGTGTTTGAGGCTCTTTGACTGGGTCTGTGGCAAATTTAAGAGGGTGAGCCCTAGTATAACAGTAAAGTTGTATCTTGGTGACTATTTGGTCATCGGTTCAAATCTAGAAACAGTCTCTTTGTATATGCAAGGGTAAGGTTGCGTACAAAGACCTCTCTAACGTTGATTAAATGAATACCTTGAGAGATTAGTCTTTGATTCCCGATCGAGGGATATCCTAGATTCACCAAAACAGCCTCTGGCTTCATAGAAAGTTGTTTTAGGTCCTCGACATTGATCACTCGCGACAAAGAGCTGAATGACGTCATGTGTTCCTTATAGCCAACCTCACCTAGCGGGTTAAGGCTTTTGTGGTTGTTTAATTTTGATGGGGGTTCTATTACATTATTTAGGATTTGTAATTTCATAAGTAGGTATCTTTATGAGATTAATTTTTCGTTTCGGTTCAACTTATTTTAATTTTTGGATAAATAATAGCCTTTTTTTGTGCGTGTGGGTTGGGGGGGGGGGGGAGCAATTATTTTCAGAAGTAAATTGGTTCCCAAACAAGTGCATTTTGATTTGAATTATCTTATTTTAACTTAAAATAGAGATTGCTTAATTTTCTTATCATTTGCATTGGGTTAGATGCTTATTAGCCTGTAAATAGGAATTTAGTTAAACGTTTGAGAAGCTTTGATTATTTTATAATTTTGAATTTCTTATTCAAAGAGTATCTAATGTTTGATTTAGAGGAGCACTTTAGGTTTACGAAGGGAGTACCCTACTACACGGAGTACACTTGGTTAATTGGTTTGTTTAGCAGGGAGTATCATACTGAGAGAAGTACTCTTGGATTGTCCCGCATAACTTTCACAAGTAGATCATGCTAAAATTCCCATTTTCATCAATGGTTCAATACTATTTATTCTGCATTTTTTAATATGGCCTTCTTGCGTGAACTTCCATATTTTAAAATTGAAATTATGGTCAAGCAGCAAAGCATACATTGTATCATTTTTCTATTAGTTATGTGAGTTTTGCTTCCTGCAACTTTAAGTGGCTTCTGCCATCTAATGTTTAAACTTTCCACCCACAAGTTCAAAGCATAAAGTGTGTTCTCCCAACCAAGGATTTAGATTTAAGCTCTTACAAAAGGATGTATATAAGATGAATAACTCTAGCAATATTGCTCTTTCTTCCATAGAATGTTTGACGAACCTAAGTTCTCCTATAACTTATCATTATCAAGGCATCCCATAATTTGATATTGGCTTAAATATGTTTTTAGTCCATGTGATATAGTAATATACTCATTTTATAGGTTTAGTCCTTGTAATGAAAAATGTTGGTTTTGGTTCTTGTAGAACTTTAGTTTATGATTACTAGTGACGTTGCAACCCTCTATTGGAGAACATACATGATGTTTCTTAAATAATAGGGACTAAAACGAATATCTACCAATATAAGAGGGACCTATATCAAAAGTTTACAATATTATAGGGACTAAGATTGTAAAACAAAATTTTATAGGGACCAAAACAGACAAAAAATATTAAGAGACTAAGTATAAAATGAGTATATTATAGGAATCCGAAACATATTTAAGCTTTTGATATTTCATGTGATGCTATGAAATTTTTTGAAAACAGTCCCTGGAAAAGTATCTGCTATTCATTTTGTTCCAACATGGTTTAATATTTGCAATTAGGGGTCAAATTGGTTTATCAGAAGATGAACAGAAGAAAAAGCAAGAACAAAGGCTTCAGCTGAATGGTGGAAGAGATTTAGGAGGCATGGTTGCTGGCCGCTGTCAAACAGATGGAGAGAGCTGTTGCCAAGACAATATAGACTCTTGTTGTTGTCAGAATGATGTATATGAGGAAATGACCGAGCTCTCAGCTGATAACAAGAGGAGGGAGAATGTGAATTTGATTTCTCAGATCAACAAGGGCAAAGGAGCATTACGCAAGTTTAGTTCCATGCCAACATGGCTCGACAGTTGGGAGCAGGAGGATACTTATGCTGCTCTTGCTGTGGTTTGCGCTGCTGTGTCGGTTGCCATCGCCTATAGCTGCTACAAACAGCTGAGATGAGGAGAATGAATTCACCAATTGGTTGGCAGTGTTATTTAGCAGTGGATTGCATACCTTAAGCTTTGTTGTGCATTTATTTTTCATTTTGGAAGTTCAGTTATGCCTTATTTCAAACCTTACTGGACATGCAGGGGAATGAGTATCTGAAATCTTGACAGCTTCTGAACATGAAACATTGTTGGCTCAGGCACTTGGAATTCCCTCTTAGCTTTGTACATACATGAAATCTTAGCCTGGGAATGTTCAAATTAAATACTGGCAGTTTATTTAGGTGGAATTGGTTTGTAACATTTATTAATTTTATTAAAGCTAATTAACTTTGGTGTTTGATGGGTTGCAAATTACAGATATTTTTGCTTTTGTTTAGGCCTATTTGGACAAACTTGTTAAGCATTTTTTATTATAGTAAAAAGATGGTGAAATTAATTAATTTCTCCTATATAATTTAAAATTAATTTATCACCTCAGTTTTTGAAAAGTTAAGTGGCAGAATTTCTATAAAAATCAAAGTGTACAAGTTAAATTTTAACTTATTGGAAAATTTTAATTATTTTAATAAGACCATATTATTTTCTTTTTATACTTATTTTAGTTTCATAATGGAGGTATACTGTGATATGTAGTATACCAACGCACCATTTACATCAGCTGTTAGATATACAGTGCGAAGGACAAATGGAAATAGAGAAACATTCTAGGACTAAATAATATATTAGAAATTTTCTGTAACTTAATATACTAGATAATTTCAGTGATGTATCCTAGAAGCCACATAGTTTTCATTTGGTTTTCAATTAAGTTGGATTTTGAATAAATTAATCTTTGATATGTTTAATTTGAATTTTCAAGTATATATTTAAATCAAAAGTTTCATTCAAATTCCAAAATTTACATATATAAAAAAAAAGAGTTTGAGAATTTGATTCAACAACAAAGGAATTCATTAATGACTTATTACTTTCAGTAATCAACATGATTTCGGAAAGATTTCATGTTGGAGTACAAGTGTGAGGTAAAATTCTTTGATATGAGGATCCCTTGTATCGAAAGTCTTTTTAGCAATGGATTCAGACGGCGTGTCCCGTGGGTAGAGCAGTTGTGCAAGTATCTAGAGTATGTGGGCTTTAATGGCCACTATAGATATACTAGTGGATGAAAATGACTTTTGTTCGAGGGGGAGACTACTATGTGAATGAGACTCACACTTGATTGGTAGATTGTTGGAGTAAAAGTGTGAGGTGGAGTCCCACGTCATGCAAGAATGAGAAGGTTGAATATCATTTAAGTGAAAGCAAAACTTATAAACATGAGTCTTAAGATTTTTGGTTAAAGTATGATATCAAGTTTATTTATGTGGTTGTTCATGGTCCATTGGTGTAAACCTCCTCGATGGAGGTGGATCTAACAACGCAAAATATTATTTGTTGCTTTGGTGATGTGCTTTGCCTCTTTGGAACTGCGTCCATTATTCTACAAATGCAACTCCTTGATACTAAGGTGACAATTCAACATGATATTGATCATGTCTATAATGGATAATGGACGCTACTTCCATAGCCATTATGATACTACTACCACAACCAATTAGAGAATGATGAGATCATTATGCAGGCTCTTCAACAAGAGTTTCACAGCTCCATATTGCTGAGTTTTCAAGATATATAGACAGGAAGAATCAATGAGGAACGTTGGATGAATTTAAAGGTAAAAAATTGTTTGACTGTGTGTGGCTATGTGATTCCTCAAGTGGAGGCAATACGAATCTGTGTTATTAGTTTGTTACCATACAAATGTAATCCTTGCTACTGCTTTTGCAAATTAATATTTCTCTTCGGATGATTGAATTTAAATATACGGTTAGTTCAGTATTCTCCCTTTTCTCATTTTAATAAAATGTTTCAACAATCTTAGAAAAAGTAGAAAGTAGTACGAGAGAAAAAAATTACATACTTAGGAAAAGAAAATAAAAACATATTTCATATTATCACATTAAAACAATTCTCAAAATAATAATTGTGATGATAAGTGACAATAATTTCTTGATTTTATTTCCAATTGCAAAGTCATTAAACTTTTCCAGAAAAAAGAATAACAGTAAACATATTCTTCAAAAATTGAACAAGCAAGTATTTTTTTTTTCTTCAAAAATCTTATTTTTGAAAATCTCATTCGTAAGAAAGTAGTTTAATGAAGATTCTACGTACCATATCATCTTATATATTAAACAATCTGGTTAAACCGATTCCAATACAAATATTATATGGTTCAACTATAATTCAGTTGAATCACAAATTTAAGTAATAAACAACTAATCAGATCACAAGCCAAAAATTTACCATTTCAATCATTTAATTCAATTTTTATAACATTACTTTCAGCTTTTGGTAATTTGAACATTCATTACATCACACCACAATTTTTACCATCTGATTATAATCAAGTGCACCTGCATCTAATTTTGCAACAAAAGCGGATTAAGATATGTGAACGTGTATTCAAATGAGTATTTAACATTTTGGGTAAAAATTCTCGGAAGTGTGGAAGTGGGACTTATGGGTACCAAGAGAGGATACAGATAGAATAGGTCTTGAAACACATTACAGAACTCAACATTTCCTGGGAAGCCTTCGTGCTTCTTCTGGTTAAGGCATTAAGAAAAATAAGCAAGAATGAATAATTTCAGTTCTCGCTTCAACAAAATCGTGACAACATTCTCTGATAATAAAATGAAAAATGTCAAGTTTCAAGACTACACTCATTGTCTCAATATGATCTTTGATATCTTTTGCTGCAAAAGGTACAGCTCCTACCGCAACAATAGAATTTTCAGAGTATCCAGCAGCAAATGCAAGCAATTAAGCTTCCTACATTATAACATGGTTAACTGACGACTTTCCTCAACACAGCTTCAGCACGCTGCTCGAAATTCGGTAAGGCCCAGTCATGCTGGGTTATGTCAAGATTGTCTTTCTCAGCACTTAGACCCTGAAAATAATATTAAAAGACAGCAGAAGTAAGATTGAGATTTGAGATTACTTTGTTAGAGAATACACTAGGATTTATTTCAGTCACATTTATGTCTTTAACTACTCCATGTTTGAACATTGTATTTTCCCATTTCATCATTCAAAATTAATGACCATACTACAAAGTCAGGGCAAAGTTTATCCTAACCCCACTTTGTACATCTAATAATCTCCAGACAATTAGCTAAGGGTGTGTCTGAACTTAATCACTAATAAATAATAATCTCTTATCAAATAAGAGCTTATTCATAAGCTAAAAAGGTTATAATATAAGTCATTTTCATAAGCTCAAATAAGCTTTTACAAATGCCCCCAAATCCTCAGCAAAGCCTATTTCTTTTTTCCTTTTCTTATACATTTAGAAGAATGCACCTACAGAGAGTAAGCCACATGGAATCACATTGAAACAAATTATCCCTTTTACCTTGTGGTATGGCCCGGGGGAAGGGGAGGGGGATCAACAAGTCATGGAATCACATGATAATTTTCAATGATTGATCTTTAAAATTATGAAAAATCTAGAGTAAACCACTCGTATTTGTACCTTTGAAGGATCAAATCCAAATCCACCCATTTGCATCATACGTTGTGTATCATCTACAGCTGCATCAAAAATAGCACACATCACAACTTCTGATTATTGTCTAACTAACCCAATCCTTGCTATAATGGAAAAATGACAACATACTGACAAGAGGTGAAAATTCATATTCACGAAATTGATGAATCAAATAAATGTATACATATAAAAGTGATAGCTTTCAAGTCATAACTAACCATTTTCTTCACCCAAGATGAGACTAAACAATCCTCTTAATCCAAACAGATTGAGGAAGTACCTGAAATGCAATCTTTTGACAATTAAACCAGAGTAGAGTAAGAGTTAAACAGGTGAAGATCCATAAAAATGAAGATTACCAAGAGCGACTGCTGACATAGCTAACGTCTACTGTGCTAAGGTCTATTCCGTTCTGTAGCATTGACCTAAACCTCTGTGTCAATGGAAAGGGTATCTTGGCTGCATGAAAGTTTAAAACATTTTCAAGAGGTAAATAGTAAATAGTAATGACTCCAAGCTATGCCAAGCAGATGACTATCATAAGTCAGCACTTTATGTGCTTATACAAGAAACAAGTTGTATAGTTAATTAATTATTAACAGAAAAAAATATGGCATCTTGGCACTTTAAAATGATATATATATATATATATATATATATATATATATATATAAACAAAGGAATTTTAAAGATTATGGATTCACACTAAAAAAATATTCCAATCAAGTAAGAAACAAATAGGGGAAGTATAAAAATTACCTGCTACAAATCCAGAAAAGAAAAAGTTCACCCAAGCAAAAGTAAGAGTCTGTACAAAAATAGAAAACAACATAAGTAAAAGCCAGTGAGGCATCTCCTAATAATGGGAAAAAAGTACAAGAGCATGATCCAAAATCTAAAGCTAGTGCACTATCAAACTTCAATTTTAACACCTGAGGAATTATCATTGAAAGGTTTTTCTTCATCATATCCATGGCCATGTTCGGATCAGAGAACATCTGTGCTTGCGGATTCTGGCCCTGGCCTTTTGGAACAAACAACAGACCATTTTCCTTTAATGGAAAGACACAAACAATCAGTCACTGTTGAATTGATCAGGCACATGATCATTTAAAGTACTGCACAAATCTCATGACAAAGTTACTAACTTCTAACTAATGAATTCTAGAGCTGATTTAAAAACATCAAATTTGAAATCCGTTCATCAACTAGTAAATTAGCCAGTAAAACAAGACTTGAGCACAAACAAACAGTATAATGAAACTTCAATATTTTCCCAATCAAGAACCACACACTTAAACCATAAAACCTTCTGGAAAAACAAGAATATACACTAATTATCAAACAAACCTCGTTACAAAAATAAATTTTGCGAGCACGAAAAGCCTTGGAAGGAATAAAATTCGCGGCAGCACGTAAATTCCGAGCTCTGACGATCACTTGCCTGAATTGATTAACATCACTTAGATATCAAATTAAGAAGAAAAAAACTCAGCCACAGAAGCAACTAATGAACAAAGGTTAAGCATACCCTTCTTTAACAATTTTGGCATCAGGGGTTTGAGAAGAGTGCATAAGCTTAGAAACAAAATAACGGAGCACCCCAATGAGAACCATAACAACAGAGAGAGGGATCAGCACCCAGTCTCTGATTGCAGTATCCAGCACCAGATCTTCTGCCATTGCTCTAATTCCTAGTTTCCTACAACCCCATATGAAATTAAAGCTGCTTATAACTCCAAAATATATTTTTTTTAAGCCTTGTAGGATTTGGCTTTGCCTATTGAATTTGAAGAACTTACCGTGCCGCACTATCCGATTCGGTTTCGCGGGTTGCCAAAACAAAACGGCGATGCTTCACGGAGAAAAATCGGTCTAAAAGGCGCGTTAATTGGAGGATTCAAGGATGGTGCTGGGTGAATTTGGGAAATTGAAGACAAGTGAGCGAACCCTAATTTCGCGAAGGAAGAACAAACTCAATAGTAATAATACACTTCGTTTTCATCGTAAAAAAAACTCGGTAGCATGCTACGTTTCTTTACGATGCCTTTATAAAAAAATATTGAAAAGGTCGTAAATTAACTGAGATTTTCTTTGGTAAAAAATAGTTTTCTCTTTTTTTAAGAACTAATTTCGATATACCTCTTTAAAAAAATCATTTTTTTTATTTTTTTGATGGTTTTTATAAATTTAAATAATGTAGCCATTGTTCCGAAGTGTTTTTCTAGTAATGAATAAAACACATTATTAAATCTGATGTAGTCTTGCTCTATAATTTTGTATTGATAATATTAATATCAATAATTTATCTCTTAATAACATAAATAACTATTATAAGATTAAAATAATAATAATTATAAATAAATATAAATTATACTTTTGGTCTCTTAGGTTCTAATTACACAAATAAATTCTTTTAAGTATCACAATGATATAATTTTATTCCGTGAGTCAATTATTTTCTTTTATTAAAAATTGGTTTAATATTCAACTTAGTCTTCTAATTATTTTAAAGTATTAATTAGTTCCTAATTTCTTAAGAAACTCTAATAAGATCCTCTAATTTTTAAAAAAAAGTCTCAATCAAGTTTCTTCGTTCAATTGGAAGTGCCATCATTAGCATGAAAATTTCAACAATTTTCATTTACAAAAGTGATCATTTTTTACCTTCGCATTATTTTTTTATTTTAAAATTAAAAATATAATAAATCTTTGAATATAATTTAAAAATAATAACATTGGACCTTTTCCCACTCTTCCTGCAAAATCCGATCCATTTTGTTGGAAAATTATGCAAAATTTTCTATAATCAAATTTTTAAAAAACAAAATATATGCAGAATATGTGAACACACACAATTGATAATAGAAATTAACCAATTAGGTTTACATCTTTGGACTGATGTAGATATTTTATTGTAAAGAGAAAACTATAAACAAATGTTTATAAATACTCACTCAATTAAAAATATTAAAAATAAATATTTTTTCTCTTTTTCTTTTTTTTCTCTCTCTTTTTCTTTTCTTGAAGTTGAGAATATTTATGAAGGAAAATAGATAACGTATTTATACAATTTTTTCTCCACTTATTTAGCTTTGTTATTTCTTCTATTCCTTTCCTTAAATTTCTCTCAAGCAAAACATTATATGCTTCTCTTTATTTAGCATTTGACCATTTCCAACAATCTCCCACTTAAAGACTGACTTCAGTTGGTCTTCATACCTCGATCAATACAACATCTCTATCTGAATTGTTATTCTAGCAAGCCAACTAAAGTTGAGCACAACTTAAGTTTGTCGATGGTTATGACCTTTGTCAACATATGTACTGGATTCCTACTTCCTAGAATCTTCTGGAATATTAGCACCTCATCTTAAAGTAGAGATCTAATGAAGTGATAATAGAGTTATCTAACTAACAACTGTAGTGCCAACAGTGAAAATGTAATCGGTAATAATTCTTTGATGATTAACTTCACCTGCAAAGTATGCATCTACATAGCCTTGTGCTTTCAATTCTCCTTTGCTAAAGTACAAACACTTCTATGTAGTGCCTCGCAAGTACCTCAAAATCCACTTAACTGCTTCCTAATGAGCTTTACTTGGATTTGACATAAACCTACTAACAACTCCCACTACATGGCCAATAACTGGCCTTGTACAAACCATTGAGTACATCAAACTTCCAATATATGAAACCTTAGCCATGAATTATTTTTATTCCTCTGTTTGAGGTGATAGATCCCTGGATAGTTGAAAATTACTAGCCAAATGTGTGCTCATTGGCTTGGTGTTGCCCATGTTGAATCTTTGCAAACACACGGTTGATGTACTCTACTTGAGATAACTGCAAAATCCCTCTTTGCTTATCTCTCGTGATTTGCATACCAAGGATCTTCTTTGTTGGACCTAAGTCCTTCATGTCAAATTATTTTGACAACTGCATCTTTAATTTTTTATTTTCATCCATATATGATCCAGTTACTGACATATCATTAACATAAAATAGCAAAATGATATAACTAGATTTATATCTCTTGAAGAAACAACAATGATAGGCGTTCCACTTTTGGAAACTTTCCTTGTACATAAAGCTTTCAAACTTCTTGTACCATTGTCTTGGGGCTTGTTTCAGACCATACAAGCTCTTCTTCAATCTGCACACCATATTCTTTCCCCTTTCTTTTAAGAAACCTTTAGGTTGGTGCATGTAATTGTCTTCATCTAAGTTTCGATGAAGAAATGCCATCTTCACATCCAATTGCTCAAGGTAGAGCTTTTCACTATCAACAATGCTTAAGACAGACTTGATAGTATTGACTTTCCCAACTAGAGCAAAGATTTCAATGTAGTCAACTCCTTCCTTTTGCTAAGATCCTTTGACAACTAGGCGGGCTTTGTATATCTTAGAGCCATCATGCTTATCTTTTAATCGATACACCCATTTATTGTGAAGTGTTTTCTTCCCCATGGGTAACTCAGCTATTTTCCATGTCTGATTGGAGATTAAAGATTTCATATCGTCTTTCATATGGCTCCAGTGAGTCAACTTGTTGCTCACTATTATTTTCAATTGATTCCTATAATTGAGGAGTCTCAATCATAGGGGTTTTTGGGACATCATCCACCCCTGCGTACACTGGCCCACTCTGTTCTGAGTTGCTTGTGTCTGTATTGTCCCTATCCTTGTACATTACTCTTTCATTGAAGATCACATCTCTAGTATTGATCATCTTTTTATTTTCATTATCCCATATGCGATAGCCAAACTCATCTTCACCATAACTGATGAAAGTGTACTTCTTTGATTTGGAATCAAGCTTATTCCTACCTTGATTACTAATGCGCACATATGCTACACAACCAAAAAACGCTAAGATGCGAGAGTTTTACCTCTTTTCCGCTCCATACCTCTTCTAATATTTTGTGATCCAATGGTACCGATGGACCTCGATTGATTAAGTAAGTTGTTGTGTTGACGGCTTCTGCCCAGAATTGCTTTGACAAACCTGACTGTATACGCAAGCTTCTGGCTCTTTCAGTCAACGTATGCTCAACAACACCCTTGTGTTGAGGCGTATTTGCACAGTCCTTTCCAATATGATCTCATGCTCATAGCAAAACTTCTTAAATCTAGTGTCTACATATTCACCACCATTGTCAGATCTAAGCTTTTTGATCTTCAACCTTGTTTCATTTTCTACCATGGCTTTCCATATCTTGAAAGCCTTAAACACTTCTGAATTATACTTTAGAAAGTATACTCATACCTTCCTAGAGTGATCATCAATAAAAGTTATAGAATATTGTCTCCCACCAATGGATGGGACAGTCGTTGGACCCTAAACATTAGAGTGAACAAGTTCGAGTCTTTCTTTCTTTGGAGTTCTTCCACTTGTATGAAAGCTAACTAGTTTATGTTTTCCAAGTATACAATCTTCACATATGTCGATTTCTACCTACCGAAGACCTGGTAATTTATTCTTTGAGTACATGATTTTTAACCTTTTCTTACTTATATGGCCAAGTCTTTGTTTCCATAGATTGGGATTTTTAGTTGCTACAATTACAATCAAATAACATGCTCCATATGTCATGTAAAGAGTTTCACTCTTATTACCATGAGCAATTGTCATTACACCTTTTGAAATCTTCCATTGATTGCTATGGAAGACTGTTGTGTAGCCATCACTGGCCAACTGGCCTACAGAGATTAAGTTCTTTGTCAAGTTGGGAATATGTCTAACATTTTTCTATTCCCATACAGACCCATTTAACTTAATCTTTACTGCACCTTTACCCACAATCTCACAAGATTGCTTGTTACAAAGATAAACTTTACCAAGGTTTTTTAGGGCATAATTTTCAAAGAATTCTTTCTGAGAAGTGGCATGAAAGGATGCTCTAGATTCTAATACCCAAGACTCTTCCTTACTATCTAAAAAACATATCAAAGCATCATGTACTTCTTTTGAGGTGGAGGCAACATTTGCCTCTTGATTCTTTGGTGTACTCTTGCATTGATTTTTGTAATGCGCAATTCTTCCACAATTCCAACACTCAATAGTCTTTGAGTTGTGGGAACTTCGTTAGTTGAACTGTTGATGCAAAATTGTTTGAGGTTGATGAGTTTTCATACATGCTAGAAAGAGTCACCATAAGACTTGTGGTTGTAGTTTCTTTTGCAATGTTGCAGGATAACGTCAAACAGATAACTCTGAGGGCTTGTCTGTCGAGAAGAGCCTAATCTTCATCCTTCATACCCTTGGGTTTATTTCAAAAGAAAGGTTGATACATTTTTTTCTGATACAAATAATCTTTTATTTGCATCTTCCAAAAGAAGTTTGTGGCATCGAACTTTTCAATTTTCACCTTTACACCTTTAGTAGTCATTGCTCCCACTTAAATCTGACTCCTTCTAGATCATTTATTACACCAATGCTCTGATACCAGTTGTTGAAAAATTATGCAAAATTTTCTATAATTAGATTTGAAAGAAACAAAATATATGTGGAATATTTGCACACGCAATTGATAACAGAGTTCGACCAATTATGTCTAAGTATTCGAGTTGCTGCATATATTTTATTGTAAAGAGAAAATTATAAACAAGTGTTTACAAATACTCACTCAAGTCATAACCCTATTATACCCAAAAAATATTAAAATAAATATTTTCTCTCTCCTTTTCTTTTCTCTCTCTTTTTCTTTTCTTGAAATTGGAATATTTATAAAAGAAAACAGATAACTTATTTATACAATTTCTCCTCCACTTATTTAATTTTGTTATTTCTTCTATTGCTTTCCTTGAATTTGTCTCAAACTAAATATTATAAGCTTCTCTTCATTAAGCTTTCACCACTTCCAACACATTTTTCCTTCATTCTTTAGTATTTGTAGTCTGAACCTTCCTTATCCTCCCCATATGTCAAACCGTGTCATTTTGTGGAAATGATGGGAAATTTTAAATAATTTATATAGGTTTCACATCTTCTTCTTCTTTTGTTTTAATTTAAATTGTTCTCTTTCTTTTTCTTCTCTGCCACTCCATTAAACCAACCCTTAGAGACGATAGTCATCCATTAAAGAAGTTTGGATTGTCACTATTAGGTTATGTTCCTAAAGCTTTTTTTTTTTCTTGTTTGATGAAATTTGTCGTCAGGGGATTCAACTAGGAATGGATACACTAGGGAAATCAAGAGCTTTAGCTCCTCTCTCCCTCAAACTTCTTTATTTTTTGAATAAAAATATTACTAATAATATATAAAATAACAATTAATAAAATATACTACTTCTACTAAAATTAAAATAATAAATTGATTAATAAATATGACAATTAATACCACTTATATATTAATCTTTTTAATAATATATATTCTCACTAATTATAATTTAACTCAAAGAGATATATATATTTATTAACATATCTTATTTCTATATGACTTTCCATCAAGTGTTGTCATCTATACTAACTATATTTTATGTATTATTATAAGTCTCATATATCTATTTATATCTAATTATCAACACTAATTATTATTAACATTATATAACATATTTATATATTACACATAATTACTATGAAATTTAATGACTTTTATATATTATTATATTTGATGTGTTTGTTCTTTTTGTTATTTTGATATTATTATTGTGAGTGTTGTTTGATTGTTATTATACATTTGTATTTGTGAAAACAAAAGTCTTTTAAAACTTGAAAAAAATTGTATGAGTTATAAATACATATAATTCCTTCTTGTATAATTTAAAATAAAAAATAATTTAATTTTACATGTAAAACTAATAATAATTTTATAAAAGTGATTATTTATTAAATATACTTTGTTAGAAGTTGTATATTTAAATAATTAAAATAAAATAAAAAATCAACCCACCTTCAATGATTTCCATATTCATCCCTGATACAACCTACATATTTAATTGTCATAAGTCATAACACATCGTGATGACTTATTGATGTTGTGGCATGTTATGTGTTGCATGTTAGATACACTAATATAGTTTATTACAGTTTTTTCTCTCTCATGTATCATAATATTGTCAAAACTCATTTTGTGTGTTCGGCATCTCCAAAACAAATCAATCACCATTTACAATAAAAGTTACTTTATAATAATACTATGATTAAAAAAAATCTTATTCAAACAATATATGCTCTAGGCAATAGCTCCATTTCCAATTCTCATCATAATTTAATGTCACATCAACAAAATTTATTAAAAATATAAAAGAACTAATGAAAGGATATTTACTAAATTTGTTAAAAATATCAACAAAATTGCAAATTTGCAATACCAGCTAGAGCAAAAGTACAATTAAGCCTACAAATAATAATTAATAGTAATTATTGTAAATAATTATTATAAATAATGGAAATAATATTTTTTATATAACTATTATAAGATTAAAACTATTGTTATAAATAATTAAAATAATGACTGTAATAGCCATCCTCTTTTTTTACCAAAGCGCGCCTTAAAAAATCATTTATTTCACAAAAGGATATTGACTAAAGATATATTATCTAAATCTTTTTTTATCATAAGAATTCAAACGGTGACATGTTCTCTCTCAAAATTTAAGAACTTTTTAAAACAAAATTATAAATTTAAAAATT
Organism: Glycine tomentella; assembly: GCA_007407185.1. Classification (NCBI taxonomy): domain Eukaryota; kingdom Viridiplantae; phylum Streptophyta; class Magnoliopsida; order Fabales; family Fabaceae; genus Glycine; species Glycine tomentella. Next base: position 1,479,710 of record PYAF01001680.1, on the reverse strand, counting down.
CATCCAACTAATCCTGTTAATTCCTTGGGTCTATTTCATATTTTAAGTTTTCTTCTTTACTTTTGAACAATACCATCTTCAAATTATTCCCATTAAATTTCTATTTTTTTTTCTCTATACTGATTCCTCCCAAATAACTTACTTAACCTCAATAAATTTATATTAAATTAAATTTACATGGTGGTTTCCACGGCTAATGATTATCACCTTCAAGAGATAAAGAAAATAAAAGTCAATAATAATAACAGTTAAAAGGAATTATTATTTTAAAAACAATTATTTTAAATACGTTCTTTAAGTGGAGATTTAAAATTGCTAGAAAGTGTTAATGTTGTCTAGAATTTAACAAAAATATGATAGAGGAGTAAAATTTGCAACATTTTAAAAAGTATGAGAAAATGCGTAAAAAATTCAGAAGTTGAAAACAAAATTCAGAAGAAAATGATAGGTTATTAGGATCAAAATTTACAATTAAACCTAAATATTTAGATAAAATAAGATACTTATTATTTAAATTAAAGTAAATCTGTTCAGATAAAATCTCTATCTAAATTAAATCATAAAATAAGTTATATAAAATGTGAGTTTAACTAAATTCTAGGATAAGATATTTACTCTTTGATAATTGAACTAGATTAATATAGAAAATCTATTTGTTTGTAACAATGTAAATAGGGTGCTAAGCGTTGCCTTAAACACTTGCTAGAAATTATAAGAGTATTGGCTCTAGCGTGTAAATAGGTTCATACAGTGACACACAAATCTATAACATATTAGGATGCTGACTCAAAGTCAGTTTCTACTTAACTGCCATCATTTTTTTCTTGTTACAAAAATCCACCTTAGACAAAATATATAAAGGTAAAATTTAATTTTTCATTTATTTTAAAAATGAGTATTTACTAAGGATTTATCATCTAAATAATTTTTCATCACAAAATCTCACAGTATGACATTTTTCCTAAAAAAATTAAGGGTTTTTTAGAATAAAATTATAAATTGAAAAGATCACCAAAATAATCATATTAACTCTTTATATATATGTGTATATATATATATATATATATATTGTATTATATAAAAAATCTGAATGTTTACTGTTGAACAATAACATTTTAAATGTTTTCCCATTAAGCTACTAATTTTACTTTTTGTTTTTTTATTTCTCTATTCTAATTCGTCCCCAACATTATTAACCTTAATGAATTTAAACAAAAACAGATTTTTGCTAACTATCAAAAAATTGAAAATATCTATTTATAAAGCTAAAAAAAATTAAGTTCATTTCAATTTAAAAAGATAAAAAAATAAAACAAAATGAAATTTTAGTTAATAATATATTCCTATTGATTTTACTCTTGATAGTTTAATATATTCATCCGAATTTTTTTTCTCCGACTATTCTAACTCACACAAACACTTTTAATAAGTATTTATAAATTAAAATTTCATTATATCTTTACGTAACTATCTAACTTTCAATTTGCCAACAATTTTGAAAAAATGGGTGCTATCTATTTCTCTCTATCTAAATTCTAAAATAAGTTTTAAGTAAACCCTAAGATAAGATATCTACACTTTGATAATTGATCACTTGATCAATAATCCTATAGAAAATCTATTTGTTTGTAATGTGGTGCTGGCCTTCAACATTTGCTGGAAATTAGAAGGAATAATGATTTTAGCTGTAAATAGGTTAATACAATGACACAAACCTAGCATATTAGCATGCTGACTCAAAGTCAGCTTCCACTTAACTGCCAGTACTATTTTTGTTTACCAAAATTCACGTTAGACAAAATATATAAGTTCCAGTTTTCATTTATTTTAAAAATGAGTATTTACTAAGACTTTATTATCTAAATATTTTTTATCACAAAAATTCACACTGACATTTTTTTCTCAAATTTTTAAGGGGTTTTTGAAATAAAATTATAAATTGAAAAGATCGCCAAACTAATCATATTAACTCTTTGGGTCTATATTGCACTATATTATGTTATAAATTTGAAAAGATCTATTTAAAAATATAAAATCCAATTTATTTGATTTCAATTTAAAAAGATAGAAAAAATTAAAACTAAACGCATATTAGTTAAATATATCCGCATTGATTTTCTTGATATAATATATACATCAGAATTTTTTTAGTCCTGTCATTATGTTACAGCTATTATATATTTGTCTTTTTCAAACGCTTATACGTTAACGATTTCAATGCACACCATCAATCTTTAATTAACTGCAATCTGGCGGCAATTTTGAAAAAATGGTGTTACATTTTCTCTCTATATATAACCAGAAAAAGAAACAGTAATGGAAATCAAGAAAGCCACAAAGGAAAAAAGAAAGAAAAGAATGTCTGAGGAAACTCACCAAGAAAACATGAACGTCATTGAGTTCCCTGATGAACACGCTTGCTATTATGACGAGGAAGATGAGCACTGGTTTAAGGAGAAAGATGAGCAGTGGGCAAAGAACATACCATGCTACAAAGAAGATGCATCAAAAGTAGTCTTGAATACAGTGGACTTTGACTTTGACATGCAGAACAAAGATTTAGATGAGTTCTTGAAGAATCTTGCCGCTCAGGATTCTTCCCCTCAGCCTACCAAAGTTCTTGCTCCTGCCTCTGAGGTTCCTACCCCTCAGAGGGTTCTTCCTGTTCCTACCTCTCAGAGAGTTCCTGCTCCTGTTGTTACTGTTAACACTCCTATGCCTCGATGGGTTCAGGTTCCTTCCCCTCAAAGAGTTATTGGTTCTGCTGCTCCTGCACCTCAGAGGGTTTATACTTTTGCCGATTTGGTTTCTGTTCCGTCTACCACAGCTTGGGTTCCTGCCCCTCAAAGGCTTCTTGCCTCTCAGGTTCCTGCCAAGTCACCGGGGAGACACTAAATAGCATTGCATTTGAGCAGGTCCATGTGCCGATCAGGTACCAACACCACTTGCTTCCGTAGAATATGGAGTACAATCGCGTCATGTTATCCAGTGACTCATCCCGGTCAATTCGTTGCAAGAAGTACATACATTGGACAAAAGAAGAACATATGTCATTTCTCCTTGGACTTGAAAAATATGAAGACAGAGGATGGAAAAAATTTTCAAAGAAATTTGTTCCATCAAAAAGTCCATCTCAAATTGCAAGTCACGCTCAAAAATACTTCAAACGCAAGAATGTCCCAAAGAAAGAGAGGAAAAGAAGAAGCATCCATGACACAACCTTAGAAGTTATATATCTTAGATAGGCATATGTTACTGCAGGACCCTGTACTGGCCACATGTTTGTCATTCTGTTTTGTTTTAATCTTGTTTTGAAATTGTAAGTTTGTGAAGCCTATTGCCACTTCAAGTTAAAGAGTAGCTACCATAACAAGAGTGATTTAAATATTTGATGTTTTGCTTTGCTGGTTTTCATTTGCATAATCCTTGAAAAAATTTCTTCCCAGGTAATTTGGCTGTCCAAATAATTTATTTACTCATAAGAAAGGGTGTACTTGAGTCCAACATTATACTTCTTAATCTCATATCTGTGAGTGTGAGTAACTGATGTCTTAGTTCCTCAACATCACTTGCTCTTTTTATTTGCTATGTGATTAATTTTCTCTCGTTTTTTCATTGTGTCATTTAGATGGCATGCATTTTGTTGTGTCAAAAGTTTTCTAAGAATGCAACAACGGGAAACTGCAAGTAGTACTCAAATACAGCTCAAAGGAATAGGATCATGTGACAGTAGCTACTATTATTCAGGATCAATTTATTGAGAACCTTAACTGTCTTATACCAAATCGACAATTCAGTTATCTAAACATGTAACCAGGTATTTTACTCTGACAATTAATCCTGTTATTTCAATTAACTTTAATGCTTCAAAAAAAAAAGAACAAGCTGCTTTGGTTGCAAATATGAATAGCATTTGTTAAAAAACAGAACAAGTAATGCTCTTATGATTGCTCAGAGTAGTCATGGATTCAAGTCTCTTAGGCAATTGGTTAGGAATTTGAATTCTGACTCATGTGAATGAAAAAAAAAAAAAAAAACTGGTTAAAAGGAGGCAATCTACCTTTTAAGCGTGTTTAGATCTCTCGAAACACATGAATTCCTTTTTTCTTCAAACTGCTAGTTTTTATACACTAAGACACGCCACTATATATAATTTGTTAACTTTTATAATAAAAATATATTAAAAATCATAAAAAAAATAATTTCTTATTAATTAATTAACCATGTAATATTTCATAATGTAGGAAAATACATATCAAACTTAGTTCTGACATCGTGTGACACTCAGTGAGCGTTGATTATTTCATTGAACTCTTTTAGTAACCTTCATAATGGTTTTGAAAATGGTTCCATATCTTAGAGTAAAAAACAATCGAGATCAAATAATGATGACAAGTAACAATGTATCGAGACAGTCATATGAATTGTAGCATGATGTCATCTTTTCTACATTGAACTGATATCATATGCTTACCATCCCAAGGTGGTTATATAAATTAGATTAAGGTCTGTCTGAAGAATTTTGCATTGAGTTGATGCAAAAACTACAATATTACATCTAATAACCGAGTATAAGTATGACCTCACAAGCATAACCCTCCTTATCCAAAAGGGATCATAAAGTAATCAACAAATAAGAGTGGCTCAGGAGAGGCCAAAAAACAGTTACTAGCTTTAGTAGCATAGCTTTCAATGGCCATTAACTGTAAGACCATTTAGTGAGTTGGTAAAGCCATTCTTCTGATTCTCCAATTTGTGGAACTCAGTTTCTATGGTCTTGGCTATTTTGGCATCATCAGGGTCTGGCTCTGGTATGTCAACATAGAAGGATCCTTGTCTGATTGGTGAAATTGACTCCACAATGATGGATTGTTGCTTGATGTGATTGTAGAGTTGTTGATGGAAGGCATGATTGAAGGAAAAACAATTTTCAGTGTTTCCTGATGCATGATGTTTGGATGACTTGGAATCTTCTTTTCTGCAGAAGTGAGGGAGGGATGCATAGTCCATTACCTACGACAAGTTTTAAAAGAACTCGAGTATGTTAAAAGTCTTTTAGTTGTAACAAATGTAGAAAGAAAGGACCAACTTTGATTCGCCTCATTCTCAAGTCTCAAGATGAAATTCAAAAATACCATGACATGAGAGAGAGAGAGAGGGAGAGAGAGAGAGAAATTCTTAATGACAAGAATAATTATACGTAGGATGAAGCAATATGACATATTTGATATATCACATCCTCCATAATGCAGAGGCAGATCTTGTCAAATTTTACCTTGTCTAACCAGTTATAAAAAAAATTGATAAAATCTTTTTTCTTATGAGTTAAATTGACAACACGTTAAAATTAGATATTAGCATCTTTAGAATAATAATTTGACAGTATTGAACTGGAAACTAGCAAACAAAATCCACAGGCATCATGATGACTGCTGCAATTATTTTCATTGATGTTACTTTAGTTAGTCAAGAGAACTAACAGGCAAACTCTATACATATGACATTGGCGATATTGTGAGAGCTAGAAATAGATCCTTGAAAATAATGTTGATATTTACCTTCAGTAATTCCTCCTTCCCACAACCTTGCAGCACCTGGATTTTTCTCCTTGTTCTTTCTTGCAAAAGAGGCTTCACAACCTTCCAAATATTATTGAAGAAAAAAGATTTCAGCTGTTAATCTTTGGATTTTGAATGATGTTTATGAAATTAAGGATGAAAGTGAAGCAGTCCAAACTCTTAAAACATTAAGACATGTACAAACCTTCCAACACGCTGAGAACACATATGGCACATTAACAATATAGTATGTGTCTGTCTTTTCCGGATAGTTCAAGTCATCTATTGTAGATATAGCAGTCAACAACTGTAGAAGGTGATCAAACAGAGACTGTCAACTATGAAGAAAAGAGGAGACTGGGAGAAGGAAAAAAAAACATTTCCCCTACAGTACGGGCATACCCTCAATTGATTCAATGCTGAAAATTTTAAACCAGTCATATCCAAGACTTTCACACAGGTGCCAATGTATCGTCCATGTTTCCTTGTAGCTGTTGGCTAAAATAAAAATTTCAAATAACTGAATATGCTAGCAGGGCATCAGAGAATTTCTAAGATTAACTAAGCAGTCTAAGGTACTCACCAAGATCACTCGATCCCTATATTCATTCAGTTGGATGTGTGATTGTATATAGTATTTGTCCTGAACAAAAAGAACTAGCAAGTTAATATCAAATAGATAATTCAAAGGAGTTTAGATGCCACATTGAGGAATATAGGCAGCAGACACCAAGCAGGCATTGAACACTGAAGCATTTATGTAGAGTAGTGCAATTGTTAATGTCTATTGAAGAAACCTTGTAAGGTGTTAAAAGATTCTCAGAAATTGAAGTTTCCCAGGAAGAAAAAAAAAAGACCTCTAGTCCAGTAAGCAATCGCTAATGAATTGGTGCAGTCTATGTATTGTAGTGTAAAGGTAAGATGAAAAAAGATGATAAATATCCTTACAGATGCTTTATCATATGTACTGAGCCCAACACCAACAGCAATGACAGGTAGACCCTGGCAAAATTCAGCCAAAAATTAAAGAAATTAGGAATTACTTACTGATAGAAGTGTTTCAGATAGTTTAGAAAGATGCAATTTTTTATTTCTTATAATAATAACATCATCTACCTAGGTTGAAGGTAGGGAAGGGAAGAACCAAGAGGGAGGATGAATATAAAACTTAAATTCATATTAGTGATCAAAAGATCTAACTAAAACATGAGTACCTCCTTTGAGTAACCAGACATTCCTATGAGTTGAGAATCCCGTATGGTTCTGTACAAATCCACGGGGATAGGCTTCTGTTAAACAAAAAAGATAAAATTCAACAATGCAGCACAATTATGATCTAGTTGAGAAAAATAATAAAAATTTATGTTATGATAAAGTGTGATGAATAGATATGAATAAGAATAAGAAAGAATGCTAAATAATTCTGCTAACCATGTGAATCTCATCTGTAGAGTGATTTTAGCCAAATTCCTGTACCCACAATGATATGGTTTTTTTTATAGTATTTAGTCTGTTGACACCAACATGTGCCAATTTGTCAAAAATTTAAGTATGTTGTACTAATAAAAGTTCTAAACAGATGGGATCAAAAGTCAATCCATAAGTGACAGTCCTCAGTTTCATGTATCCATCCATGATAGAAAGGAATTAAAATAGATTTAGAAGTTTACCATGCTCAGTACCAATATTAAAGACTATATAAGAGACAAATTCGTTCTAAGAACCAACTTATGGCTCTTCTATTGTCCATATCAGATTATTCATACATATATAAGAGACTGAATTTTGGAGAAAGGGAGAGTGTGACAACTCTGAAGATTTAGTCTTTTTCTTTTTCTGCACACATAAATTGATGCATGTGGTTTACACCTATCTTAAAATTAATAAATTAGCAAATGCTAATGACTGCTCTCAAGGCACTTGCTAAGGATTCAAAAGTAGAAAGTATTAAATAAAACCTAATTTTTTTAAGCCTCCAATGTATTGGATGCCGTACAATTCATTATGTATTGTTCTCTTTTGGCACTAGTTAACAAGAGCCTATAAATAAATAAAACACACACACACTTAGGAATGTTCCAAAATCATCAGATATCTTCAAATTGAGTTCTAAATGTACATCGGTCATCTAAATATTGTAACCCTCCCATTATTTGCCTTACATTTAGCTTAAATTACCAAACTCAACATAAATGGTAAATGAGGTTTTTGTCAGACATTTGGACTTCAAATTAAATCTTAGATGCAAGATTTTTCAAAAGAAATGAGATGTAGCAAAGAAGGGTAGTTAATAATTGCAGAATCAAGGAACTCACCCTTAAAACACTGTCAATCTCATTTTCCACCCTCCAGGTCAAACAATCAATTAACTGCAACAGTTCAAACTGTCAGCAAAGTATATACATCCAAAGAGCAAAGATCAAGACTGAAGAGCAACGCTAAGAGCAATCAACATGGCTAAAATTCCAACTAACTTTTTTTACAAATATTATAGATCTAGCTAACCATTTTATGGGCTTTGGCAACATTCCAGTCCCTAGCTTTGAGAAACCGTATTAACGTTTCGGTTTGATAACCCTGGTGCATAATCTGAAAAACAAAGAAAAGGCTTTCAGGATTTCAGGAGAAATCATTAACTCTCACTAGTTAGCAAAACATCACATAACCAGGATAGGCAAAGAGCAATAAAAAACGTGGAGATTTAACAAATGATAAGGCAAGAAAACATTAAAAGACACATATTGGTTGAAAAATCACTATAATCAGTATGATTCTCTTGAAGGCTGTTCCTCAAACATGAAAAGATCAAATGTACTGAGTTTTCACTTCAATCCCTCCAAACACCCTTTGCAAAAAGGCATAAGCTATCCACAGAAAATTTCTTAACAACCAGAACATACCAGTGATCCAGATCAATTTGGCAGCAAAATTTAATTTTTGTTCTAAAAATTATGTATCTTTTCCCCTCCTCATAATCCAGGATGATTTTTTAAACCAAATTAGGTTGCAGATCATACATCACAATTTCAATTCATTATGTTTCCAGGCATCATTCCCAACACCCAAGAACAAGCAAAGCAAATCAAATCAAAAGCCCAACCTGGAATGTGTTCTTCAGCTGCTCATCATCCACTGCAACAAGAGACATAAAAAATGAACCTTTTTTGTGAGTGATAAAAAAAAGATCACAGAAAAACAGAAGAATGCCATCTGAATTTCAAACAATTGAAGCACACCATTTTCCATCAGGTTCTGCAGCTGCTTCACTGCCTCTTGATTTCCACCCCCCATCTCCTTGTTCAGCTCTCAGCACTGAAAATTCAGAAAGCCAAACCAAAGTATCTGAGAGATTTGCAAGGAAAATCTACAAACCCCAGATCCTTTTTTAGGGTACAATTATTAGTACCCCACAAAAATTTAAATTGATTTACCAATAGTAGCTTGAAGAGAGAAAAAGGGTGGGTTTGGTTTGGCAGAAGGTAAGGGTGGTAAGTGGTAACCCCTCTAAAAATTATAGCTTTGTTGTCCACCTCTTCTCTGTTACTCTGGCAAGAACAAAAGGCATGGACTTGGAGATGAGTTTGTACTATGTTGCAGCTTCCTATGATGTAGGAAAGGAACTGAGTGATCAACATAACAAGGAAAAAAGTGACAAAGTTGTTAAAATCAAATGACGAATAACCGAAAGATAAGGGAATTTTAAAATTGTTACCAGAAAACAAATTATTATATATTTTTTACTAACAAGTAACAACTCTCTCGCCTCATATAATATAAGACTTCTTGGAATGGAAAAAATTAAAATAACGTTAGAGGACTTAAATATGTTTTTTATTTCGATAATTTATGAATTTTGATTTTAGTTATTAATTAAAACACTTAGTATTTTAAGTTCTTAATAATTTTTTATTTTGATTTTATTCTCCAAAATTTGTTTAAAGAACACTTTAAAAAATAAAATAAAATAATTTAGATAACACAAATTAACGCTTTGAAAAGCAAAGTAAAGCGCTTTAGGGATAGAAACATTTTTTTTTGTTAAGGATCAAAATTAAATTAAAAAATGAATCGGAAACTAAAAATATATTTGGGGTAAAAAAAAGTGGAAGATTGATCGAGAAGTAATTATTAAGCATTCTAGTATCAATTATATGTTTATGCTTCAACTAATTTATACGTTTTAATAAGAAATTAACACTTAATTACCTAACACGCACATAAAAAATTAATAACACTTAATTAGCTAACATGTGAAATTAATGGAGACTATCATGATTATAAACCAAATTATAATTTTTCAAGAAAGAGAAGGTTAAAGAGAAAAAATAAAGAGCCTTTAAAAAAAGAGAAAAATCAAGAAAAAAAAAAAGATATATGTAATAAATGACTTGATGAAAAATGAAGAAATAAGAAAAAATGGGGTGAAAGTGGTATAGAAGAGAAATTAAGTATATGAGTACAATGATTTTTTTGAGATATAGTTTGACATTAAAATGAAAATAGTTCATAAATGTTGGATGTGATAGAAGAAGTCTGTATCTAACAATATGGTGAATTAAGATCTGAATCCTATTTAAAGCATGTCTACGTTAGTATTTGACGGTGTTTCTTACAAAATTACCTTCCAAGAGAAATAATTGTAGAAAAAAATTAAAACCTACATTCATATAGTTTTTCAATATTATATCTTCTTATTTATTTATTTATTTATATTCATGAAGATATTCCTACTTATTAATTGAAGAAGTTATTAAATAAAAATATAAAGGTATTTAATATCATGAAAACATAAAAATATTTAATATTTACCATATTTAATAATTATAAAGATTCATCAAAGAATAAGTAAGAAGATCATACAAAATTATCCATGAATTTAAAATTTTAGAAATGAACCTAAAATATATCATATATTTAAGAAATCAGAGTTGTCTTAGTCAATTCAAAGTATTTTAGTAAACATGGATTTTTTTTAGACAAAATAGGTTGACATCTTTTAAATATAAATAAAATTTATCTAATATGTTCCGAATTTCTGAACTCTCACAAATTCTCTTAATTTACATAGTATTGTGTATTTCTCTTATTAACACAAAATTCTCCATAGACTTTATGAGTGTGCGGATCATTTCACCTAAAATTGTTTCAATTTGATTAAAGGTCTTGAATTTAAGTATTGACTATGTAATTACATCAAATGCTTGAAATCACAATTTTTATTCATAATAAATCTATCTAATATGTACATAATTATTTCTAGTAGATAATCCATGTATTCTAAAAAAATTGAGATAATGAATTTGAATATAATTAGTCCATTTTTTTTAAGGTATTTATAATTTTATATGTTTTTTGTGAAAGCATTGGTCGGTTGTTTTTCCGAGTTAAATAACATATGCACTTCTCATTTTTAATTTCATATGATACTTTTGAATATTATTTAATGTGTTTAGTTGAGGTTTTCTTTCTCTTGAAAGGTTTAATTGAGGTTATTCACTCACTTTTATCAATTTCATAAATGTTTTTAAAATTAAAAAAAAATATATTAAACATGTCAATGTTTGTTGACCTGTATTTCTTTGAATCTGAATAATCCCCAGAATTACACATCGACTAATGTCAGAATTATATTGCTCACTATTAAATGTGAGATTGACAAATTATAAAAGTGTTATAATATTTTACAACAATTAAATGTAAATCCAATTGTAGTTGTATCTATTAGAGATGGACACAGTTAGAATTGATAAGTTGGTTCGGATTTTTGAGATATTTAAATTTAAACTAACTAATGTCATAGGCTTGAGTTGATTTTTTTTCTCAAATAAAAAAAAATTGACAATCCGATTAACCACTAACTTGATTTTATTCGAGTTGTTTCAGACTGAGTGTTATCACTCATCAGGTTAACTAATGGAATAATGAAGAAAAAAACACAAAATATATTAGAACAAATGAAAAATCGTAATAACATGCTCATGAATAAATTTAAATGTTAAAACTATTCAATTAAATATATAAAATTATAAAATATCAAAATTTATTTATTTTTAAAATGATAAAGATCACGAGTTAAATTTAACTTTTATGTGTTAAAAAAAGGTCATGAGTTACTTTAACTTTTATGTGTTCAAATCTGATACTCAAACCATTATTATCATATTTTTAATTTTAAAATTCGAATCGAACTGATAACATGAATGAACCCAAAGTTATTTCTTTCAATTTTAGTTGGATTGATGAATTGATCCAAACCCGTTTTACCCTAATCTCTGCTGCAGGAGGAAAAACCCTTGCAGAAAATCCAAACACGTATTAAATTTAATTTATATATGTGCAATTTTAATTCTCATAATTTTAGTTATTTACATTTATTTTTCTTAAATTTTCAACTGTTTAAATTAATTAAGTTCTTCATTTTAAATTTTATCCAAAATAATTAACAGAAATATAATGTAACATATTATTGATTTACATAAATGAATAAAAAATATTAAATATTTAAATATAACCTATGAGAAGTACCAACTTCCGTTTTTTTATTATTTAATCATTCTATTTATTTTGTAATATATAAACCAATAATAGATTGCACCTCTATTACATGTTGGTTAGTTATTGGATGAAATTTTAGAATTTGGATCGAACTTAACTTGAACAATTAAAAAATATATAAAAACTAAGTGCCGTAATGGAATTTAAGAGAAACAAAATAACACATAATTTAAATAATATAAAGACTAAAAAAATAATTAAGTTTATATAAATTTTAAAAAATAATTATCTATATAATTTTTTTTTAAAAGGTGTTTTAAAGATATTGTTATTTGTTACTAGTACTCCACTGTAATGACAAGTAAGGTGTGACATGTGTCCACCAAAGTGCCAACCTTAACCAGCTTTCCTTTTCATCTCAGGTAGCTGTTGCTATTAAACATGGACACATTTCTATTATGATATCACCGAGACTCTGGCCATTTTCTTTTTCTTTTTGTGGCCAAGAGTCTTCTACCTATATGAGAAGAAAAACAACATGAAATGTCAAATTTCATTAATAGCTCAACCAAATCAAGAAATAAGAATACATGCTAGCTAGTGTATCTATGTATATTAATAGCTCAACCATATCTTTATTAGTAATGTACTAATGTGTTAAGTGAATAAAATGTTCAGTAGGTTTAACAAATATTGATAAAAACAATTTAAAAAAAAAAAAGCAATGCTTAAATATCCCAATCAATTTTCTTTTACCTTCAATTCATAGCAACGTGTTTCATTTTTTTAAAAAATAAAATAAAATGTAAGATACTAAAGTGAATCGTGGACCCATCGATAATCAAGGCCAAAACGTTGAAAATGTGAAAGGAGTACGTAAACAACTAAACGTAATCCTATGTACGTAGCAATCTAAACATGAGGAATTCTCATATAGGTCGTTATTTTTGCAAGATATTCGCCAATTTTTAAATAGTTAATCTTTATAAAAAAAAAAATGAACTGAGCACTCCTAATAGAATTTTCTTATCCATAAAATTTGAAATTATAAAAAATTCAAATTCAATTTCATTTGGGTTAATAACATATGTTGATAGGTTATTACTAGTTTTGAACACATATTTCATATTATTTGTTAACGTAAGTAATTTTTTTGTTCAGACAGTTTTATTTTTGGTGTTTATGATATTAATCAGTCAGATCGAGAATAATAAAAATATTTTTAAAAACAAAATATTGTGGGAGTAAGCTAACAAAGATCGATGGACAGTGATGAAGTGGTTTAATTAAAAAATCTAGAAGGAATTTTTTTTATTAGATCTTCCCTTACTTTGGGATCGATGGACAAAGATCTTCCCTTAATTCTTTTACGGAATGAACATAAATGCTTTTTAGTCATGATATATGATTCAAGCGAAAGCAAAACACAAAAGTTTTTCTAATATGAAACTTGGGTTTTAAGTTTCAGAAGCTCTCTCAAAACTCAAAATTGTTTTCTTTTCTCTTTTATTTCTTTTTCCCTTAAAATTTTGAAGAACTGAAGAAGAATATAAGTGCCAAAACAAGCTAATTAGCTGCAAAAGTAAAAAAGAAAAAAAGTAAAAAGAATAGATAGTGCTTGATAGAACATGAACAAGATTTTGGGATAAAAATCTCTAGGAATAATACTAACGGTTTTATTCTTTCTTTGAATAAGTCAAAAACTAATAATAGTGTTTTAGGGTTCTATATAGATTCTAACGCTTGCTAGAAAAATTTATGGAACGCGTGAAATGTAAATCATGCATCGTGAAACATATATATATTGGAAGTGACCTCACTCTCGTGAATCACATCACCTACATGCTGCATGCATAATTAATATTTTAGATGAAGTAAATAGAAAAATAAATAAATAATGCATGAAGCAGTAATAATAATCCTGATGTAAATAAGTTTCAAGAAAGACAACCCTTTATATGTAAACGCAAACTTTCACGATATATATATATATATATATATATATATATATATATATATATATATATATGACGAGTTTTTTTTTTTTTTATTTGTTCGGCGTTGTGTGGTTAAATTAAAAAAGTTTGTATTTAAATTTTAAACCGATAGGTCCCTCTTTGAACCCAAGAAAAGTATTTTTTTAAATTCTAAAAACTTATTTTACCTTTTTATTATAAATGTTAAATTTTATTAATTTAACTGTTGATTTGAGAGTTTATATGAAATAAATTAATTCTGTAGTTTTTTGTAATTTAAAAAAGTGCTGAATATTTCATTAATTTACTTTATTTTAATGTTTAATTAATATTTTTTTCAAAATATAAGTAACGTTGATTATAAAATAACACAACCATCAATATTCTCAAATTTAATATACATAATTATTAAAATATTGTTACATGATTCATGATTCAACTGCTGAATTCAAATTCAATCATAAAAAATTGTTAAGCAAGCGTGTAAATCCTTTGAGACATGAAATATTATATTTTAATAGGTACCTTTTTTTAAAAAAAGGATTTTAATTGGTACCTAGTGTATGACATCAATGAACAAAGGTTGTTACACATTATTTTGTTTTTGCATGAAAGGGATAAGTGGCGGTGCCATGTTAGAAAAGTTTAAAATGTCGGAGTGATAAATATTTAAAAAACTTTGAAAGTTGAAAGAATCAGAAAGACATTAGCAGGTAGCAAGCTATGGCTATAGATAATAAGAACCCATAAACTCCACTTTTATGGCCGAGACTTGTAAAAAGCAGAACTTGACTTTGGTCATATGGACCATTTCCAATTAACATTGCATGTACCACAACTATTTTGACATGAGAAATGCTAACAAACACTTTTTAATATATTTTCAGCATTTTTTTTTACTCTTTAAATTTAATGAAAGTTACTAGAGATCATAATATTTTATGAGTTCATTTTCTTATTAATCAGCCTCACTTATAATTTTAATAATAAATAAATAATAAATAAAAATTATATTATCATTTAATAAAAATTATCATATATAATAATTTTTTTAACAATAACTACTTTGAAGTCATACCTATTAATTGATAATATTTTTTTTACAAATACGTAATACATAAAAATTAAACTTTAATAATTTGTAGTTAATGATTAAGAATGCATTAAAAAGAGTGTGTTGAAAAATAGCACTCTTCATTAACATATATGGTAATAAGTTTTTTTTTTATGGATTTGGTAATAAGTTGTATCTTCATAAATTTAACTTTCAAATTGAGCTTGGCTTTCTGATTTGTACCCGAAAACAGAACAACAATAATAATCTTATTTTGTTTTATTAGTCTTTTAAAATCTCGTTGACACAGTAATTACCAAAAAAAACCATTAATATATAGTAGCTTAAAATGTTATAGGCACACTCTCCCATGTGTTTAACCTTCCTGATTTTTCCCATTTGCTTATGCTTGTTATTTTTAACTCTTATGGCCATCACATGCTTAGAAATGTGGTTTCACATGTTACTCATTGGATATATACCAATATTCGAAGCATCCCAAAGTTCAGAATTTTCTGTCACATGTGATATGTCCCCATTGGGTGATTATTGGCCAAAGGTATCAAAGCATCGATGGTAAGTTAATTACATTTTTTTAAATCTTTGCTAAAGATAAAGGACTAATTAATATAATGTTTACACTGATTGACAATTGTTTAGGAAAAGACTAAAATTATTTTTTGTTAGGAATATTAAAGCCAAGAACTTTTAATCAATGTGCTAGCTATTTAAGCTAGGCCAAATTTTAGGTCATATTTCTGATAGATATATTGTAAAAAAGAAAAGCACGCGTTTGAAAGTTGATATCAAGAAGCCACAAAGAAATCTTATCTCTTATATAATGTTATGATCTTGGTTTCCTTTGTATTTTTCTTTTGGATGCCTTTCCCTTTGCTAATTCTATAAAAACTAAATGTTTGGGAGTTGTTTTAGAATCTTTGAAACTGATAAGAAGAACTAGATAAACAAATTAAAGTTAAAGACACTATCAGTCTATCATACCTTTTTTTCTTCTTCCAATTGTAAGAAAACATAACACTCAATTTGCACAATCTTTGTCTTTTGCTTAAAGTTTCTCAATGGCCAATGGCATAGATGTTAATTAAAAACAAGAAGAGGGAATTTAGAAAGAAGAGACAAACATGGAAAAAGGGAACGAAGGGGAGAGATAATGCCAAAGTGACACACTACTAGCCACCATAATTGTAAGCTTTTCCACGTGTAAGATGCTCCAATAACGCAGAATTGCATCAGTCACTTATTTGTCAAAAGTGGAGAATCACCTCATTTAATATTGAAGTGTGGCAATGTGGTTTGGCTGGTTGAAAAATATGGCAGAAGCTATGGTGCTAAATTGTTTCTCAGTTTTTGTTTTTTTTTTTTTCTGTATGATATTGGTACATGACACATTGGATTGAGATAAACAAATGAAATTAATTTATTCTTTAAGAATTTGAGAGCCACTTCAATTTAATTTTTTTATATAGAAAAATTAACATTAATTTTTAATAATAAATATGACATTAATTCAATCACCTAATCTAATTATAGTAAAAAGTGAACATTAATTTAGTCTTTCAATAGTACAAAATAGCATTGTTTAAATAATTGAATCATCTGATTTTTTCATAAAAATTATTTTTAATCCTATTTTTTTATGATTAGGGAGCTAAATTAATACATTACATATTTATCGGCTAAAATAATACTGTTACGTTTTTTTAAGAGAAAATATTATTAACTTAACCTATCGTGATAAAATAAACATTTATTCTATGATCTTTTTTTGAAGAAAAAATTATTCTATGATTATAAATGTATTCATATGCCTTTCAAAAATAAATGTATTCATATAAACACATTACTTTATACTACTATTAGTCTATTACAGTATCAATGTCCAATAACGACATTTTTTATGGAATAACGAGATATTTTAATTGATCATGGTTTGCACCATTTGTGGATGAGTATATTTGGGTTTCTCTTATGTATGTTGACTTATGGAATTCATAATAAATACTAGGCAGTGTTATATAATAATAATTTTAATTCCATCTAAAAAAATAATCATTTTATTTTAAGAAGTACAATTTATTCCATTATGTATCTAATCCAAGTAATTAATATATTAATACTGCATAAATCACACTAGATGTTAGTATTGTTCTGTTTAAATGAACAAAATGTTGGATATCTAAAAAATGAACTTTTAAGCTGGTTTTTATAAGATCTCACTTAGGAGTTAGGACTACCCTTTAAAGGAGAAAGATTCCACTCACCACTCCCCTATATAACGACATAATAAAGGCAACTTTTTTTTTTTTTGCATATTCAAAACTGTTAATTTACATATAAACAAATGTTGATTTAATTTATATGTTGCACTGCACCTACATGGAAAGCACAAACCGACATGGATTTCATAGTGATTACTGAGTGGTGATGGTGGTCAGCCATATGCTCATCACACTGTTTGGATCAATTGGATTGGCTACCATTCATTGAATGTCGGCTTCAAATGAATTAAAGGAGCCGAAGACTTTATTGTAAAATAAATAGTTGCATTTCCAATAAAAGGGAATGAAATTTTAATTATGAATCAAATATGTACAAATTATTTTATAACAAAAAGAAGAGACATAAAGAGAAAAAAAAATGTGAATGTGAATTAACAAAAAATAAAAACAAAAACATAAAATATCATTAACGTGATAGAAAATACTGCAGAAAAATAATTATAAAAACATTATAGAAAACACAGTATAAATAATATACCTTGAAAAATGCTAACTGCCATGTAAACATGTAGTGCTACAAGTAGCATGGTTAAATATATTCCTATAAGAACTTTTTTTCTTAATTTAATCCTTATAAATTCTATTTTTTATATAAAAACAATAATCATTCTTCACTAATATAAAGAACTTTAAAAAAAATAAAATGAGTTAAAAAATAATTGGATGATTAAAACTAAATTTAATTATTTTTGTCAAAACTAAATATAATTAAGTTTAAGCAAAATATAGATATAGATCACACCAGTAGATATATAGGAATCCAAATATGTCAAATCACTCATGTTATAATCTTCTATATCCTAGGTCTTCCCATTCCTTCATACAACTTATATTCTTCATGTAACATTTAAACTGAATGACTATATGAAATTAAGTTGCTACTTCCATATGATACGGGTAACATAGGGAACATCTTTATTTTTTTCCGGAGGAAAACCCTAGAATTACCATAGCTTACCTTTCAATTTGCCTAAAACTAAATTTAACTATTTTTTGTCAAAACGAAACATATTTAAGTCTAAGCAAAAGCATTGAAGTGATTTTTTAAGTGCAAACCTGTTTATTCTACAAAATCAAATCGGAGTGTGGTCAGCAAAGCATGCTCTTTTGATAAAATCAAATATATTAAGCTGCTAGATATGGATAATACAGATCATGGATATGCAGACATGCAACTTTTTTTATTTTGGTAGATACATTAGACATGCACCGCTTAACTATGAGTAAGAAAAGAACTTTCATATTATAAAAAAAAAAAAAAAATGGAATCATGACAGAACTGATCAAGGATCACATTTATCCATTTCACTGATTTTAAGACATGGCAAAAAGAAGAATCAAGAAAGCTCAGTAATCACACGTTCACATTTATCTTCCAAAATCTTCACAGCTTCAGTAAACAGCACTTCAGGGGGTAATGCTCCAGTTGATTCAATAGTAACTACACAAACAAGCAAAAAGAAACAATAGTCCTTGTCAGAACTCTTGTCAAACCAACGTTTGCACAAAATTTAGTTGTATACTTGTATGATAATCAGGTAATTTTCCAGATAGAAATTTAAAATTATGTAGGAACTCTTTGCATGCATCACTCATCTTACACCTGCCAAAATATATCAATCAGAGTTCACATAATACTTACAAATGAAATGATTTTTAACACGGCGTAATGATACACGATCTTCCCATTCTTTGCCCCCTCTGATGCATTCCCTACACAAAGTGCAATCCCGTGGTCTGGCTACTTTTGCCCTTCTTTTACCTACTCAACAACCAAATTAAGAAAGTACCAAAGAAATAGGAACTTGAGATCAAATGTTGTTATCATTAACAATAGCATGTTATGTGCAGCAACACAAGACAGGCATTGATGCAAAACAATTGGCATTTGTTCACACAATCATCCTTCACCATCATGGTCCACAACATAAAGATATAATCATAAAATTGATGTGTCAAGCATTGACACAAAAACTGAATTACCTTTTCCAATGTCTTCAATATCAAACACATTAACTGGACACTTGTTTTTTAATTCTTCAGCCAGTTCATCCTCAACATCTTTCAAGAGTACAACCTAGAGAGAAAAAAAACCAAGCTTACAGATGTCAGGATTTGCAAATTTTTTGGCCACGTGTGAATGTAACTAGTAGATGAGATATTTGATATTCCTTTACCTCCGGAAGCATCCGATACCAAGTGGTGGCAACTGGGGACCATTTTGCATGTGTCTTCCCAGTACCTTTAACTGCATGCGCTTCAAGTTCAATTTCCTACAAAAGTATGTGTTTACAACATTCAGTAAGTATGGCTTCCAGTATTTTATATGAAGACATGCAAACAGTGACAAGTTTGCAAAAAAGAGATAACTCAGAGCCTTGCATAATAAAAGCAAAGGACAGATAGAAACAGAGGTAAATGAATCTTATGTGATAACAATTATGCCATTAATGACCAACAATGTTGCATTACAGTTATTTAGTCTACAATCAGCAGAGGAGAAAAAGGTTAGCTGGAACTATAAGCATTGAAAATAAATATTAAAGTAGATTCAGGGTGGAAAGAGAACATCACCAGGACACTAATAAAAATGCCAAAAAGTGCTCCAATTTATAAATTTAAAGTAAATCACTCATCTGGACTGAAATAGGTTAACTAGGAAAAAGTACCCATGATGAAAAAATAAATTGATCAGTCTCTAAACCTTAAACCATAAAATCTAGGAGAGATTACACTCCTATTAGAGAAGGTTACCTGACCAGGTCCAAGTTTAGCCAGTATAATATCCGAATATGTAAGACCAATTGAATTGTTGGAAAATTCAGGAAGTGAATCTTGGCTGCAAGTAAAAGATGTAAATGTTTTTGGTTTTGAACCTGCATTTGGTTTGACATCTTCACAGGGAAGCTCACTCCCATTAGGTAACCACTTCAGTTTATCTGATTTCACTGCATTAGTATCATAATATCATCAGACAAAAAAGAGTGTGGCAAGGGTAGAGGATGAAGTCAAATAAGAAACTAAAAGCACCATTCTCAAGTCATTTACCAGTAATACGAGGTTGACCCACTTGACATCGAACATGTAGCTTGAAGACAATGGTGTTCTTTTCATTTTTGTCATCTCCTGCATTTTCTACTCAAAAGAAAGACAAAATAACAAACATTTAACCTATGCAGCTGTGCCCATGCCAGATAAGGGGTTTACACTGAAAAATGTGCATGGTATTTCTAATATTCAAGTTATCCCATGAGAAGTCATAAAAGTAATGAGAAATACATGTATGGGTTAGTGTAGATATAGACCTGGATATTCAAATAACCTGGGATCAGCACGAATTGGAATGAGACCCAATCTATGGGAAAGAACTTCATCTTGTACAACTGATGTATTGTTTGCGATATATACTCTTTCAATAGCCATTGTTGGAACCTAAATTATAACCACCACATAAAAATTTGATTATCTCCACCAGTACTACACAACTACATCATTGCTAATACCTACTCAAAGTTATCATACAAAGGGAAATGCATAAAACTGAAAATAAAACTAATGTACGATGTTATACATAACTGGAGTAATCTTAGGTGGCAGGCTTGCTGAAACAGATAATAAAAGAAATTTCCATTCAGCAAAAATATCAAAGCAAATGAATTATCCCCCCCACCCCCTTCTCATTCAATGTCTCCTCTGGCTTTTTGTAAATTTAAAAGAAAACTTTCTTCTTGTAAGGGGTATCGCATTTTTCTAGCAAGTTATGCAATATATAATTTATCATTTCATATTAAGTATTTCCATAACAATCCTAATGTAAGCTGCCTGAATTATGAAACAAGCATTTTGGTGCGAATAATCAAATTTACAAGTTTCTGACGGACAAAAGAACAATAGAAATTTAAAAAATGCATCATATAATTTTACCAATTGAACAAAAAAAGTTCATGATAAAATAAGAAAATAGAGATTTGAGGAAAATGCTAAAATGGATTGTCAGATTGCATTTTTATCCAGGGCAGGAAGAGGATATGACAAATATTATGTGACAATATTAAAATTAGATGTTTTGAGGACGAGCCCTGGTATAGTAGTAAAGTTGCACCTTGTTGACTGGTTGTTCGTGGGCTTGAATCGGAAAACAGTCTCTTTGCTTATACAAGAGTAAGGCTGCAAATAATGAGCCTCCCCCATACCTTCAGTTAGTGAGGTGCCTCTAGGCAATGGGGTATGGTAGTTTTTTTTTTTTTTTTAAATTAAAACTAGATGTTTTACAGATTTGTTGACTGTCCGATCTCTCTCACTATTTCTCTAGACAACAGATTTTGGATTAGCAAAACTTGTAGGTAAAACAAATTTGAGAAACCACAACCAAATTTTTTTCTAATAGCTCAACAGTTAACAGATTTGGAAGGGAAAGTGTCTAACCATTTGGACCACCTTTCCTCTAGCACATCAGTTGAGGGAAATATTAGAATTTTGAAAGAAGCTTCTTTCCACTAGCACATCATTAAGCATCTCTGTGATCCCTGCTCATGACTATTTATTATTCTAGACTACTCCATATAACTTATTCTGATCAGATTTACAATTGAGATCAAGAAAAGAACTCTAAATAGAAAATTTTAGCAATAGAAAAGATGAGGGAAGATTACTAATCAGAGAGGAAAATAGATGAACAAGAGGGAGATGCCTGAGTGAGCTCTGGGAAGAAGAATTTCCAAATCCTCTCTCTTTAGGTAGAATTTAAAATTCTGTTTTTATTTAATTGAAATTTCTCATTAAAATTTTCAAATTTAAATTCTTTTTAATAAACACGGAAACAATAAAGTTTAGATCCCCTTTAAAGTTACTTCCCCCTTTTAAAATGCCTTATCCAAACACATCCTAAATGTCAAACCACTTCCGCCACCAAAAATGGCAAAATTCATAGGTCATCTTAACGCAAGCACACCATATAATCAGTTGAAGGCATCATTTTCTATTATCGCATACTTACTAATTCATTAAAAAAGGAAAACTGACAAAAACAAATAAATGTTGGAGATTATGGCAAGGCATCTAACCTGGAGAAACTGCACTAACAAGTAACAAATGCATCAAAATATAAAAAACCAAACAGTATGCCATCACTACTATATATATACAGTGAGAGGAAGCAAAGATACACCACCTCTGCTATAAGGATTCTTCGAAATGCATTGGCAATAGCCGGATCGATTCCAATCATATCAAATTCAATATCGCTATCCGTAAGCCGCTTCACTTCAACCTTAAAGTTTTCACAGAAGCTATCCAACCGCACACTATTATCAACTCCCATAATAGCATAGGCACCGGAATATTGAACAGTATCTGTCTACAAAAACCAAAACAAGGAAACTGTTAATAACAAAACAAGCATCATCCAAGACACATACAAAACAAGTGCGGTACTTGAAATCCTAACTCCAATAATTCCAGAACCCCAATTGAAAAGCTAGAAACTTTATGAAACTGGGCACTAGAAAAAAAAAAAAAAAAAGTAAAAAAAAAAAAAAAAAAAACGTAGCATAAAAGGGGTAAAATTAAAATGATGAAAATAGAAGAGAGGGTTTACATGCACAGGAGCATCGTTGTTGCAAAGAACACGTGTTTTGAAGAGTTCGAGGTGTGGAGGGAGCTTTTGTGGAACATTGTCCAAGCTCAAGATGAAATCAAGTCCCAATTCCTTGCTCTGTTCCGGCATAGATTCATCTTCGGACGACGACGACGACATCCTTGTAGTGCTTCTATCTCTCTCACTCCGTCGTAGCTTCTCTGTGGCGTGTGGGTCCTTAGCAATTCGTTGCAATGAGTGTAGAAAGTAACATGGAGGGGTTTAGCAGTTTAGGGTTTATGGTGAATGCTTACACGAAGAAGGGCAAGTGTCGTAAGAGACTCTAGACATAGGGCATTTTTTTTTATATTGTTGTTTTTTTGGTGGGTTCATGGGAACTACTGGGCTCTAATTGCTAAATGGATCTCACTTTCTTCTAAATGTACTCACGTACGGTATTTTCTCTCCAAAAATACCCCTATCCTGAAATGATCAGGAATTGTTCAGAGAGGAGTAAGTTAGCGAGTCAGGCTCAGTGGAAAATGTGAAATTTTATGTGAGAATATGAGAGAGGTACCTCAGAACAGAATAGGAAGCGTAAGAGTAAAATATGCGTTCTGGAAAAGGGGTAATTTTGGGGAAGAGGACTAAAATGAAAAAGGGGGTAAGCTTATTAAATAAGGAGGTGTGCTTAGGTATATCCGGCTCAAGATTCTCTTTGTCTGCATGGTCAGCATGGACTCTTCCTAAATTGGTACTACTGCTTCCAATACTTCCCATGTGTTTGTTACATTCTCGCTTTCTAAAATGGTCAATTTGGGATGAAAAGATACAATTCGGAATACATTTCCTTTTTTAGCTTCTGGATTGACAAATTCAGAAGGTAAAAAAAAAATATTCCGAAAAAAGTGTAGAAAGCGACAGCCTTTAATTGGATGACAAACATAGAAGAATCCCACAGTTTTAATTTAAACTGAATTACTACATTTTACCCACACAAAAAAAAAAAAAAGACGAATTACACTTGGAACATACTTGCCTTCTTTTTTTCTCTTGATATTTATGAAAAACTGAGTTCTAATTGAAAATTTTCACTTTGTCTAGAAAACTATAATATATATATATATATAACAATTTTATCTACAAGGTTTCATGTTGGTTGATGATTAAACTCAAATTTTAGTTGGGCTTTTTAGCCTTTCTACTAGCACTTACTAACTAGTTGCACTCTGGTGGTACTGATTATAGTAAACAATATCATGGATAAACCTCATTTGAGGAAGTGAGAATATGCCATGTAAGATGCAATTTTGTGATAGACAATGTCGAATGACTTAGGGTGTAGTTTATCTAGTTTGGACTTAATCAGGCTGGTGTCACTCTAAAGATTTTTGGACTTCACATTTCAACGCCTGATGCCTATACTAATTGGTTCAACCCCTTGGTGTTTGATGCATATCTCTATCTAACTTTCATCCATACTTACCATCAGAAAATTACCCCTTG
The DNA here is from genome assembly GCA_007407185.1 of Glycine tomentella. Lineage (NCBI taxonomy): Eukaryota > Viridiplantae > Streptophyta > Magnoliopsida > Fabales > Fabaceae > Glycine > Glycine tomentella. The sequence continues at coordinate 1,455,246 of PYAF01001680.1, read as the reverse complement.
TGCAGGTAATCTACCACCATTGCTCAATAGCTTTTGAGTTCAGGTTTTTCTCTGCAAGTGAGCATGGGCTGGTGGATGATGCTGTAGTGATCAGGAACAATTCATCTGATAAGAATATGCTGGCATTGATTCAGCTGGAACGGATTGGATCAAAGCTTCATGTTCTTTTCTTCTTGATAAGCAATGATTCATTTTATTCAAAGCTTCTTTACTTTTTAAATGATTGTGAGGGTTGGTCGGGGAACTGTCTCTAGAGGAGAGGTTGCATCATTGTGGAAGGTTTGTAACAGCAACTCAGAAGCTTTGGCGTACCTAGAAGAATTCTATAGCATTTCGTCCGGTGACAAAAGTATGAATGATTGATAATATAAAACTTAATCCATTACAATAAAAAAAAATTTCAAGTCTCACCAATCGATTAAATATATTTTGAGAAAATATAATTAATAATTTAATTTTTTCGAAAAAGGCAAAAGAAGCAAGAGTATTCAAATAGCGAAAATATTTAATCGCACAAATATTTCAATATTATTTAAAATATTTATAAAATTGTATGAGAAATTGATGTTTAAAAAATTTAAAAGGATTTAACATATGCTAGATTTAAATATTTTAGGATTATAATATAAAAAAGGATATTGATTTTATAACATTTATAAACTATAATTAAAGCTAAACTTAATTCATTTTATGATATTATTTAGCAAGTAATTTAATATCAAAAATATATTTAATAAATTAATTATAATACTTTTTATATATTTATGAAAATAATATTAACATGAATATATAAATATTAATCAATTTTATTTAATATGAAGTTATTAAATAGATTCATATTAACTAGCTAGGTTTAAATTATTTTTTAATATAAAAAATTGAGCTTCATAATATGAATACTATTAGAAAAATATTTGTTTATTTAAGTTTTTAAAATTAATTTATCCAATTTATGAGTAAAAAAGATTTCATAAAATTTCAAATAGAATGATAAAAATATATTTAATATAATAGTAATAATAATAGAGATTTTTTTCCTAATAGAATGATAAAGATGTTTAGTCTTATAAGTATATGAATGAGGGAAAAAAATAAAAGAAAAAATAAAAATGAAAGGGAAAAAAGTTAGAAAGAAGAAGAGAAGTTTTGAAAAAAAAAAATAATAATCACCTAGTGTTAACATGTGTCACACCAAAACCTTCTATTAAGAGTTTAATACTAGATAGACTTGATCATGAAAACATAAGAGTAACATCTGAGACATGATGAATCATCAATATTTGAAGCACGTGTAATGGAAAGAAGGATAACTAACATGCAAGACAAGAGACATGAAGATTGAAGATAATGATAAGAAAATAAACTCCAAATAATTGATGCCACGAAAAAGGAATATTTTTTCTTTCTGATTTACACCTTTGCAGATGGAAGTTATAAAATATACCTAGGCTAAATAATAACCTTAAAAACAAAACAAAAATGTGCCCTAGATTAGGGCATGCCACTGATTCCGGGGTACACTCCTATGACAAGCAACCACCCCAGTACCATCTTCGAGTCAAGTCGAGTCGAGTCGGTTCTGTGCTATAACCGCCTCGTGTTGCCACTGGCTTTGATCATTTTTTGTTCTGTTGTTTGCCATCTTTTCTCCTTTTTTCTCTTAAAGCATTTCTCTTATCCTCCCTGCAGGAATCACAAATTCCTTAGATTTTCATAGGAAGGTTTATTATATCCATAAGCTGCAATAAATTTATTGATAAGATTATGTTCCCTAAAGTGTTAGTAGAGGCCTAAGGCTTTATATATCAAACACGGAGAAGACATCTAACCTGGCTTTTGAAATCTCTTCCTTAGATGGAAATTGCCTTTTATTCCTCTTTTTGGGTTCAGATTCTGTAGATTCTTTGCCATTTGATTTTAGACCGTTACTTGGTTTTGAGGGGAACTTTCTTTTTTTCCCCTTTTTGGATTCAGAAGATACATTGCCATTTTCTTTTATGCCATCACTTGATTTCTCCTTTTCCTCCACGAACGTGGTAGTGTCTTCTTCTTTCTCGGCTGTTTCTGATGATATTGCACCAGGCTTTGAGCTGCTCATTTTTTTCAACTACCAATATAGAGTATAAAAACCATGAGTTTATTTTGAGCCCATATGAATAACAGATTAACTGTACTTTCAGCTTCACACAGTCACTTCAATGATTAACTACGGCAACAAAAAAATGTTGAACTTTTCCGGCTTAGAGACTGGATACTGGATACTAAAAGTAATGGAGACAATTAATATTTTTTTTATATTGCACTCCCATGAGTAAAATTGAACTCAAACCACAAGTTAACAGATAATTTGATAAGGTTCAAACCAATAAGATAAAAAAAAAAACTATGTATCTCATTGTCCAGAGTCTCTTCGCTATGCGAAGGTAAGGAAAAGAAATATTGTACGCAGCCTTACTTTTACATATACAAAGAGAATGTTTCCGGATTCAAATCCATGACCAAAAAATCACCAAGACACAACTTTCCCGTTGCGCCAAGACTCACCCTCGTTCAAACCAATAAGATAAATATGTAAATTGGTTTTACTGAAAACTTTGTAATCCAACAATCTTGCTTTAATAATCAAAATTTCATTTATCAAACTAAGAATACATACCTTTGCAACAAAAAAACCATCCATATTCTGTACGTGAGGATAGAAACGCCTTGTCTTTTCTAAAGAAGGGTGAAAACGTTGTTCCCTAAACTTTGTAAATCTGATGGAAAGAAAATGTCACAAATATAGTGATCTACATAATTACTAATCAAAGCCAGCCTTATCAAGGGGAAAACAGGAATAAAATAATTACCCTGGACGCCCAAAATCAAGTCCACAAGGAACCAGTTTAACATCCCGCTTTTTGAGTGCATAGTCAATAACTGCTTCATTCTGAAGAATATTTAATCAAAGAAATTTTAGAAACATATGACATAAAAAAAGGAAAAGAGCATATCAACTTAATAGATTCAACTGACAAACAAACCTCGGTAACCATAATTGAGCATGTAGAATAAACAACATATCCCCCAGATTTTGAATTAGTATCCACCATGTCAATTGCTGCAAGAATGAGCTCCTATAGAAAAAAAGGAAATTGTTAAACACGAGAAAAAAAAGGACAAACAATTACTCAGGTTTAAATAAAAAGAATTTTATTGTGAAAGAACAGTTTTTTTGCCATTATTTTATGGTAGAGTACAGACTACATATGATCAGAATAAGATTGTATATTTCATTGCTCACACAGTCCCGGCCTTATTTTGCTCACTCTCAAACAAAACCTTCAAAACAAAGTTTAATTTACCTTCTGTAGATGCGCACATTTCTTTATATCTTCCAGACTTTTAGAGGTTTTAACAGACTCATCTTTGGATATAACCTGCATGCAGAAAGTCCTTCAGTCCCTTTCTAGGTTCTTCAAGAAAAACGGAGACAACAAAATTCCCTAAAATTAAACTCCCTAATATTATTCACTATTTCTTACCCCAGTTCCACTGCAAGGGGCATCCAATAATACTCTATCAACAGCATTGACACCTAAAACCTTTGGAAGCTGAAATACAACATTAAGCAGATGTTAGCATTTACCACACACAATATCATTATACAACCTACAAAATAAAGGACTTACAAATGGCAGTGACATGTGAAAATCTAAAGTTGAACTAAAAAAACTCATATTATACATTTACCAAGTATAACATACAAAAATAATAAATGAAATGGACAAAATCAGCAACAACTCTTGTAGCAAAAATGGCAGAAGATAATTTTCTAGGGGTTCAGTCTATACATTCACAGATTCCCCTGTCGTATTATAACTGTCGTATTATAACTAGTTTAAAGGATATATTAGAATAGAAAGCTACAATTGTATAACAAATTTTCACCATTGTTGGTTAGATCAGAAACTTGCAAGACTTAGTTGGGGATGCCATGTCAGAATCTGAAATAGAAAATCTGGTTTCTGATAGTGCAAATATCAATTCCTTGGAAGAATTGATGAGAAAGCATAGAAAATCATGAAAACCATTCATCAACAAAACCTGCATATGGGGTTGTAGGTGGTAGACTCCATTAACAAAAGGATGAAGCTACACTTCATGAGGAAAGAATTATAGATATGCATGATAAGGAAAGGAAGATATTGATAGATATGAAAGTGATTTAGAGGAGTCTCTGAATGAATTGGAGCATGTGAAGGAGGAAAGATATCAACATCCAATAACTGATGATTTTGAAGCTCTGACTAAAAGAATTGAGGACTTGCAAGGGCTTCTTAATCAGGAGGAGCAGAAATCAGCTTTTGTTAAAGCTCTGCACTCGGGAAGGGGATGTCATTGGTTCAACGAGACATTCTAAAACAAATCATTGAAGAGATGACTTTTGAGATGGAGTGCTTGAAATCTGAGATTAACAACCAGGAAAACACTCTTGCTGAGCATGAACAGAAGTTCAGACAGTTTTCAACCTACACAGATAGGTTAGAAGCTCTTGAATCTGAGAGTTTGCTTCTAAAGAAACATTAGGCATCATTTGCAGGAGCAAAAATATTCTTTGAAACTAATTTCAAATAAGTTAGGCGAGATTAGGTTGGAGGTGAAGGTCAGCTAAGTGATGCAGTGAAGTTGGAATGGGTAGGGAGATTATACTATGATCCACAAATGACTACCAATTTGCATAATGTCAATATAGTTGCCATTAATACAATTGTTGATATAATGGCCTGTACTCTAGGTACAGTCCCAGTTTCTTTCAGTTACGTTATTTCTTGTCAAAATTACTTATGATGTTTCTCAGCATTTTTTAATAGAAGGGAAGCAGTCTTTCTTTACCTCTAACAAAAAAAGGGCAACAATTTAACCAATTTGTCAAACCAAACAAATTATGCAGAACAACTGAAAAGCCAAATGGAGAGTCAAATAAAAAAACTAAACCAAATGACAGTAAAATCTAATAGCAGTAAAGTCATTAGTTTTTTTCAGTAGAAAACCAGTAAACAAGATTTAATGCAGGCAAAAGATGCTAACCTCCTTTCCATCATAGTTACACACTACAGTGTTAGATACACCCATGCGATGCAAATTTGCAGTCAGTGACTTAAGCCTTGATACCTTCATTTCATTTGCAAAAATTATTCCTGCCATAGAAAGAATTGCATGACTGGATTACTGGAACATGAATTTACAAACCAAAAACTTGAAGCAAAATCGAGATGCAACATAAGAAGAACAATTATTTCAATGACTTAAATTCCTAGATCCAACATACTGCAAGAATACCAAATAAAAAATGAGCAGGGGAAAATACAGACATAACAATTTAAGTAACACCTGATCATGCTTTTTTCTGTTGTCACAGTTTGATTAAAAAGTTCCAGGTAGATGCTGAAAGTTCACTTTTGCACTTTAATGTGAAGAATTATAGCATGATTTTTCATGCAGAAAAACACCAATAAAGTTTAATCTAAGGATGAAAAACACAAGTCTACAATCTAAAATAAAGTAAACTGTTTGGTTCCTCTTTCTATAAACATGGTTTGAAATGCATGGGAAACTAAACTATAAAACATACCAGTATTCTTCATTAGAGCAGCAATGTAAGTTGTTTTACCACCAGGTGCAGCTCTGCAAAGGGCATAAACTTCTTCAGCAAAACAGAAGCTTGGCAAAATAGAAACATTTTCTATATTGCTACTCAAACCAATATGTCTTAGAATATGTAGCAAAAACTATTCCATATGATATGATAAGTATAATTTTAAGGAACTGTAAATTGTCACATGCACACTGCAAACATAAGCTGAGAGCTTGATGACAAACTCGTGTGCTAGGCTCTCAATCACTCTGGGAACAGATAGAAGTTCTCTCTAACATTTGCATACAAAAGTCATTTTAATAAGCCATAGTCCATAGACAATCATTAATACTTACGCCATATCAACAACTCGCTCCTTCTCTTGAGGAGCCAAAGCCATAACGGGCAGAAAAGAGCTTGCACTTTGTAGCTACAAACAGTGAAAGAACTAGTAGTAAGTGCACCATAAAATATTAAATGAAATGCAATAGTAAAAAGCCACCTACCATGTAGAAACCAGCCATATACTCAGGAGTGGCACCAATAGGCACTTGAGAATCATACACAACAAGTCCAACCTGTAAATAAAAATATATATAATCCAGGTTTCTTATTAGATTGTTGCTAGTATTCATGATAACAACAACTACACAACAACAAAAAGTCTATATAATAAAAAAGAAATAAAAGGACAAAAGAAAACTTAAGACATGAATCCTTTACCTTTGACCATTTGCTTAGAGGATCCAAATTTACTCCCCTATTTATCAAAACATCAGCCAAATCCCGTCTGCGTGTCTGAATGAATGCAGAAGAAAAATTTAAACTCAGTGGGAAACTTGAATATTCAAGTTAACTTATTAATCCAAAATGACAGAAAAGGACATACAACCTTCAATGTATTAGTCCTCAGACACATAGGGCGTGGCTTTTCAAAGGCTTCAATCAGTTCCATAAGTTCAACAACTGGAAACATCTGAGACAAAACAAAATACAAAGTTTTCATGCAAACCTTCATTACACATTAATGAAACACAACTTCCTTTCTATGCCATGCTACAGCAAGGTAAAAAAATGGACACAAAGGAGCAATAGCAATTGGGAAGAAATGAAAGTTCAAAATATGAGCAGTAATAATATGATCATACCAACCTCCACTAGAGCACCAATTAGGAACTCATTGTAGCCATAGTACGTACATAAATCTTTCTTAAGCTGTTCAACATACTCTTTTCTCGTTGACCCATCTTGCCTCAAAGCCTTAAAATTTGAAAGAACACGAACAACTAGAGAAACAAACACATTTATAACAATTACAACATCTTCTACAGAAGAGCCCAAAGAACGTTCATGATAACAGTCAAATAGAGTCAACAGCAGAGTAAACATACTCTCTTTGGTTCTCCTCTGGAGATTGGAAAGATCAGGTGGGCGGAGAGCCTCCTCTTCAAGCTCCTAGCATGAAGAAAAAAAAAACATTTTAACACACATTCCAATGACCAATAATGTAAAGATAAAAAGGAGCAACTTTTGACCACATTTGGATGAAACAGCTTAACTAAGCCTTGTTTAACAAGAGCTCAGCCGGAAAAAGAAGTTAATTTAAAAAGCTAAAAAGAAAATATAACAGGCTGTAACTCATTTTCATAAGCATGACCAAAAAAACACATACTAAATGCTTGCATGAAAACTCCAAAATTCCAAAACAGCAAATAAACTCTATAGAAGCTCTTCCAAAATTCAAGCATTCACATACTTTTTTTTTATCAGCAAGCACTCACATACTTACAAATAGCTTATTTTGCATTTAAAATAGTTTTTTATTAAAAAAAAAAATACACTCGTTCTATAAACAGTCTCCAATGATTTAAGAAACTTAAAACATGCCATAAAGGTCACAACGAAAAATGCAAAAAAAAAAAATTGAAACCTCTTTGGTAGGCAATCTGAACTCATCAGACTCTTGGTTGATGTTGAGCTGCATTTCGGCATCCGCGTCATCTTCCTCTCTCGCCTTCTCTTTGTCAATAGCTCTCGACTTCTTTTCAATATCACCATCATCCGAATCGGAATCGGAACCTGACTCCAAACGTGATTCCGAACCTGAGCCTTTCTCTGTAAGAGGAAAAAAAACACAAACTTCAGAACACAATCACAACACCGAACACGAACGCTACACACGCGCGGGGACAACAAGCACCTTCGTCGTCATCGCTTCCTTGGAGGAAATCGTCGGCTAACGGATCGTCAACATCGGAGGAGAGCTCCGACGCGGAATCGGAGTTGTCGTCGCCGAGTTCGAGTTGCGGCGGCGTGTCTTCTTCGGATTCGGAGGTAGAATCGTGCTTGGGATGGGTCTTCCAAGGGTTCTTGGGGGATTTGCTTGGCTTAGAAGGTTTCTTCCTTGCGGGAGCCATAGGAGGCTACTGAAGAAGAAGAAGTGGTGGAGTGTGGTTTGAGCGCAGTGTTTTTATTCTTTTCTTTAGGACAAATAAAATTTGGCTAGGGTTTAGGGTTTACCGGGAAGAAGCGCCGCGACGTCGTTTTATGGTTTTTCAAAGTATACTGCATTTTGTTTATAATTAAAGGAGACCGGGTTGGGCCGTGGGCCTTTTCTTTTTAACAAATTATATAGAGAAAGAGTGTTATGCTTCCTACACCCATTATATTTTTAATACACCCAGCATTGTATAGTTAATTTTTAAAAATAGTTTTTGTAAAAACGGACATACACCATTCAGCTGCTTCTTCTTCTTCTCCTCTCGCCTGTTTTTGTTTGCGCAACATTCTCCTTCTTCTCCACCTTCATCATTAGTTCGTGCATCCAACGTTGTGGTTCGTCTGTTGCTTTGCCGTTCGTCGTTGCTTTTATCGGATTTTTGTTTCCTCCGCCGTGAGTTTCTCCTTATCTGTTTGCGTTGAAGGTTTACAGATTAACAATCCGTATGAGTCAATATGGATTGACAATCCATATGTCTCATATGGATTACCAATCCGTACGAGTCACAATCCATATGTCTCTTACAGGTTACCAATTCGTAAGAGGGTAAAATTGAAAATAAAAAAAATATACTAAGTGTATTGGAAATATGTGAGGTGTAAGAACTAAGAAGCAATAAAATATGGAAGTTCCAGATATATACCCTTCTTAACACATCATCACTCTTGTAACTTAAAATCATACTTTCGAATATCTACTGCTTCGCCATGCTTCAACTTGTCCATTACACGTAGCAATTGCTTAGTATCAAAAGCATCTGATTAAACATCACAACATAAGTACAAGAACGGCCACATATTTTCATTAAGAAAAATAAAATGTCGTATATTTTTCCTTATCTTGCTACCCAATGAATTTTCAGAATTTCTTTAATTTACTTAAATTGTAGCTTTAGATAATGAGTTCATAATTAGTTTATTAGAACGACTAAAACATGAGAATGAATTAAGGTTTTGGAACCTCATTCTCAAAGTGCATTTTAATAAAAACAGACAAGGCCATAGAATATTCCATCTTCTAAGTCAGTAATATTGACAGACAAAGAAGTATAATAGTACTGACCAGGATGGTCAAAGTTGTAATCTTGTACTCTTGTAAGTTCCTCCTCAGTCAAGTTATTGTAAAAACAATCCTGTCACAAATAGTTTATATATTAATCTTGATGTGTAAATACAAGTACAATCAGAAACATTTAGCTAATTTTGAAACACGTCACTGAAAAAGAAGAAACAAGACAAAAGGAAGAAAGGAACAATTAATAGAATAAATAAATAAATAGAGATAATCAAAAATGACATATCCAGACCCAAATAATTGTGTTTAATATCTTCATATTACGACATGTTGCAGGGAAGTTTAAGGTAAAAAAAGGCATGTGATCTTAATACAAGAGAAGGTCGGGAAGAAGCTTAGAAGACTAAAACTAATAAAATAAACAGAGGGTAATGTATCATGTTGTTATAAATGGGGTCAAATTTACAATAATGATAACAAAAGCTTTCCTTAAAATTCTCTGAATATCCTGAGGAAAATAGAACCCAAGGGGATTTAGGTAATGGAGAGAATAGGATGCATATGGGACCCAAATCACAAATAGTAAATCTTAATGAAATTTTAACTTGATCATTGAGAAGTATACAAAGAAAGAATTGAATACCTGATTAACAAGTACAACTCGTTGATCATGAAGCTGCTGAATAATCATCACAAACTGTTGTCTTGCCAGATGATGCACCCCCAGAAACAACTGCATCATATGACAAGAAATAAGTGAGTTAGAATCATTAAGATAAAAGAAAAGTTGTAAGAATTGAAAACAAGGTATCCAAACTTAGGAACTCATGAAGTATGAAGTAAGCTCTACTCTATTAATATAACATGCTATTTTAATTGACATAATTTGCAAAGCGTGTAAATTTGATATTAGGTGAAATGATATTTTGATGCTAGAACTCAGATCCATACATAAGACATTATGTAATTTAATTTCATGTTAATTTTTAATAACTCAAACAAGATGAATTTGTGATTTCTTTTCACATCAGACATGAATTCTGACCTGACACATATGTAGCACCCATGTGAAATTCTATTACTTCAACTAACACAAAATTGTGCTTTATCAGCAGTGATTTTATTCATGTACTTTGTAACACAACTTGAAGGTCTTGTAATGACCCGTATGCATCTGGTTCATTAACATTCAATTATGGCCATTAAGTACAGTAATTATCAAAGATAATTAATTCAGAAGCACTAAACCAAAATGACGTTATCTCACGTCATTAACCACACCCACAGTATATAATATATAGTGAATTCTCAAAATATACAATATATATGTATCAAATTGTACATGTTTCCCTCAGGGTACAAAATAACAGGCATAATCAAAATAAATGAGTCAACAAGCTCTCAAAATTTATGCCTAAGGTTCACATAGACTCTATCCCTACGCGAGCCTCTTGCCCTGGGATCCACCCTCCGCTCCCTAAGCATCACCTGCAAAACATATAATCCCCAACATGGGTGAGATAACAACCTCAGTAAACTCAGTATCTTTGGAGGTCTTTCCTTCCCCTGGTTCACTTCCATGGTATATAATATTAAAATTGACATCATACACAATCCAGCTATCACGACTCTCAAAACATATCACATGTATATCATAACATAGATACAACATATACATATAGATATATCATATTGCCTGAGAAAGATCATCCACAACGGGCACATTCTCCTAGGACTTACTCGGACATATATGACACTTCCGAAAGAAGATCATCCGCGACGGGTACATTCCTCTCAGGTTTTATTACATATATTTATATTGACCACTTAGAGTTGTTCCACGTAACTCTGGCTCTAAGGGAAGTCCATATTTAGTCCGTTCTACTGGCCAGAGAATCTCATCAATCACACCACACTATCACAGTGTACATAATATACATGTTTTCAATAAAAAACAGTAACACACAATTTCAATATACATGCATCATGACATACAATAACCATCACTCTCTCGGAGTATGGTGGAACACAGACAATGGAAACACTCCCAAGAACAAAGAGCTTACTTGTTCTGAGTGCTACACTAACTCTCCCGGCCTCGTGGTCACACTCACTAGTAACATTTGTATCACGCCCTACATAAAGGCATACCAGAATCAATCAATCACGATTCTCAACCGTTAAAAGGAACAAAAACATTATTATTTTACATATAACCCCTTTATTACTCTATCTCAAGTCTCTAAGGCTAGTCACTTAACTGGTGACTGACAGACCCTCACTAGGATCTATCTCGGTCTAATAAAGGTACTAGAGTCGCTCTAAGACACTGCATAAGTCAATTCAATGCTCTAACCAGACCATATATCAATCATTATCCAACTTGATTGAAACAGTTATACCAACACGTTTTCATCGTTATTTAGCCTTCTAAACAACTTTTGTAAAAGTACTTAGGCTCATATTTATCATAATACCTTCCATTTAATCAACATTCTTCCTACTCATCATACTTCAGAGTCAAAATCAAACTTCATCAAAAGTCATGTTTCAAAGTTCAATCTTTATCAGAACAACCTCCTGATCATACTTTTCTAAAGGACTCAAGCCTAATTCCAGCTCTAACACAAATGGGTCACTATTCATCCCAGTAACAATTTCACAAATCAATTGAAAAAACTTAAGTTTCTTACCTCTAAACAGTCAAGAAAGGCTAGAGAATCACTTCTCTAAGCTTTAGCGTCCTTGAATCGCCTTCTTCCCTTACAAAATCTCAGCTTTGAGAAATTCCCTAGGGATCTGGATCTCTCCGATTGATGGTTTTCTCTGAGAATTGATTTTGGAATCTAGCTCATAGAGGAGTTCTAATCAACTTTCTAGTTGAGTGAGAAGTGTTTAGATAAAGAATGGAGAAGATATGAAGTTCTCCAAGGTCGTTAATGGCAGAAGCGCAAGGGAGGAAGAAAAAGAAGTTCTCTGACTCCCAAATTCGTGAATATGGCCTTTTATAGGCCCCTGATTCGCGTCCCCGCGCTATTGGCGCTATCCGCGCCAAGTTCTAGTGAAAAACAGGCTTTCTGGAGCACTTCTGGCGCTAACCGCGCCACTCTGGCACTACTCGCGCCAACTTCCAGCATCTGTGGTGCTAATCGTGCCACTCTGGCACTACTGGTGTCAACTTGCAGAACCTGTAGCGCTAACCGCGCCAATCTCACACCAACCGCGCCAGAACCATTTCCGTCGCTATTTTTTTTTTTTGAAAATCATGGTTATTATAGGCCTCATGTGAACTTATTTGGTAGTTTGTCACAAGAAAACACAACTATGACAAAAGGTTGTTTATACATGTCAGTTTATGAGGTTGTTGGTTGTTATATGCTAGCCTTTCTTTGCTCAAAACCATCCATGTGAAATCCAGAAAAATGAACCATTGAGGAAGACTCCATTAGTTCTACAGCCGACTTAGCATCCATCGACAAAGACCTGGAAAAAATAATAGTTAAAAATTACAGATAGAGAAATGAAAAATAAAAAATAAAAGTCATCAAGACTAATCTACTATGATTCTAGTACATATAGTCATCAGAACTTAGAATACAAACTAACCACCTAACTAACTTATGCCAGTGGCAGTTAGTTATGTAACAAATTAACCACCTTTTAACCTACTTTAGAGTGTACGTATTCGGATATACACACATATAAATGTATTAAAGATAGGGAGAGTTTATATAGTTTGCCATCATCTAAAAAGGCATTAGTTTTAACAGCTTGCAAAAGTGTTTGATTGGATCAAGTCAACCATTTTTTTATACTTTTGGTCACTATCCATTTCTAATAAAAGACTAGAAAAGCTTTTTTTTCTTTTTCCATATCATGACCTTGCATTGACTAAAGTAGCATGTAATTCCCTTGCCTTCCAGTGTCATTGCAGATTGAGATATTGTGGAACACCCTTTTTTGGACCTTGGTAATTTCGATACCATTTTGAGTAATTGCAGATTAACTAAGTATGTGTTTGGATAGCTTGTTGAATTGATTCCAACTCCAAAATACACGGTGGAGAATTTAACAATCGGAAGCAACAAAGGGTTTATTTCACTAAGAACATGGAAAAATAATTGTTGTCAACAATGCACCACGTATCCAAACATACACCAAGGCATGCCAAGGGAATACAAAGGTTTATTTCTCATAAACTAGGCATCCAATGTACATATTAACCACAATACTATCCAGTGAAAGGAAAAGAATTGAGCATCTTCAATGGTAAGTACAATACAAGCTAAGGTAGTAAACATATTCAGCTAAATCCTTTAGCCGCAAGGACCAAAAACATAAAAAATAGCACATAAAACTAGTACATCACAATAATCTTACAACGAAAGTATTGAAAAATGTTACTAGTGGGAGTAATTACTTGCTTTTTTGTAAATGGAAGATGCCCCAAACCATGTTTCACAACCTCGTCAAGTACATCGATTATGATCAGTAATAATTAAAAGAAACTCGCATGGTTGACCTAGCTCATTTGGCAAATAGGTTAAATTTATGTTTTTTTAAAAAGCCTATTTAGTTAAATAGAACAGATCACATGTCTTAAGAAAAGTCTATTAAGCCTGACGAGCTGATCTGTTTAACAATGTTATAATAAAAATATTATTATTAATATGATATATAATATTATAATTATTTTATTTAAATTACAAAATTATTTTAATAGTATGGCTATTTGAATTATTTTAGTTAATGTTTGAAATATTTTAATTCGTATAAGTATAAATGGGAACAAGAATATAAAGTCTTTACTTTTGGTGACACTTAAAAGACTTTGATAGCATGTTACATGTAATGTTTATAGGCCAACTTTTTTCATATCTTGTGATTTAAAATTGTCTTATTATTTTTTAATGAAAATCTTTGGTTTCGCTTAAAAAATAATATCTTTTACACTTTTAAATAAATTGATGAACTTTAATATTGGTCAGACTCAGACCTAAAAATAGGTTTGTGACAGATAACAAGCAGGTTTGAGTCAGGGCCTAAGATCAGGCCGAAGGGCGTAGGCCTCCTAAAAAGACCCTATGAAGCTTCACTGTTTCCTGGGATTGGCTTTGGGCTTTTCCTGTGCAGCTTAGGTGGAGGACAAAGAAGGCCTTCTTCTGGGGGCCAGAGCCATCAGTGAGATACCACTCTGGAAGAGCTAGAATTCTAACTTTGTGCCAGGACCTACGAGCCGAGGGACAATCTCAGGTAGACAGTTTCTATGGGGTGTAGGCCTCCCAAAAGGTAACAGAGGCATGCAAAGGTTTCCTTGGGCCAGACGGAGATTGGCCCTTGAGTGCAAAGGCAGAAGGGAGCTTGACTGCAAGACCCACCCGTTGAGCAGGGACGAAAGTCGACCTTAATGATCCGACGGTGTCGAGTGGAAGGGTCGTCGCTCAACGGATAAAAGTTACTCTAGGAATAACAGGCTGATCTTCCTCAAGAGGTCACATCGACGGGAAGGTTTGACACCTCAATGTCGGCTCTTCGCCACCTGGGGCTGTTTTATGTTCCAAGGGTTTGGTTGTTCGCCCATTAAAGCAGTACGGCCAAACCATGCTTAGGTAGGGCCCAACCTAGCCCAAACCAACCCATTTTCATCCCTAATGCTATAATTAAGAAATAAGGATACCCTATTAATAATTTTTTGATTGCATAGAATGAAGCTAATTTGCGGGGCATGAAACATATTCTTTCTAAATAAGGGTGAGAATAAAAATGATCATCCCTTCACTATCATTTTACAAATGGAAAAAGGGGGAAGGGCTAGTAAATTTGAGCTTCTTGAGCAATTAATTAAGAATAAAGGATAAATTTCTATTGATTTAACAAAAGCATGCAGCAAAATATCAACATAAATATTGATGATGACAAATTTATACCAGCTTCACAGCTTCAGCTAGCTATTGAATATAACAAACAGGCTAAAAACAGAAATTTTACGTATTGTAATTGTAAAAGAATTTACACAACCAACCAATAAGAAATGATGGTAGGTGTGACCATTTTTTAATGGAAGACAGTGTAAAATATTTTTCACAATGCCAATGCATATTAGACTAATTATTATTCTAAGACAGCCCAAAACCAAAACATCAATATTCACTGGTATTAAAATTCCTCTATTTCTGTTTCCATTCAAATGTATGAATGATTAGGACTCAACAAACACCCTTCACTCTCAACATAAACAAGCACTACCACACAAGGAGTAATCAATCGAATAAATAATTAAAAAACAATCCATCTGGTGTCATTAATACTTAGTGTCCTGACTCCTGTGTATGCACTATGATGTAAAACACACATCATAGTTCATCAGAAGCATTTCTCCAAATTATGGAAATCAGAACAACATCGAAAGCTAAAAAAAAATGACATCTAATAAGATAAAGATAAAAGTGAAAAAATATATAATTATGATTTGATATGAAACGAGAAATAGAGAGATAGAGAAAAAGAATAAATGATTATTAGGTTTTTAAAAAAATATAAGTATAAGTGTTTAAAAAATGTGAATGTTCATGTATCATCATTCATTGCATAATATAGATTTTAGTGATGAAATGTTAACACCCACTTATTTTAGAAATCACGTCAATAACTTTTATTCTTCTTTATTTCTCTTTCTTTCACATCATAATTTATTATACCTATACTTTTTTTTACTTAAATATATTTTTTTATCTCCAATAAATATCTAATTTTTATGTTTGATCTTTAATAAATTTTTATTTTGTATTGAATTTTTAATAAAATAACACTTATAATTTTTATCCTTAATATTTTATTTTAATCCATAATAAATTAGAAAATTTTGTATTTATTTTTCAATAAATTAGCAAATTTTGTTTTAGTCTGTATTAATAACAAATGAAAAATATTTATCATGAACAAATATAAAATTTATTAATTTATTAGGGACTAAAATTAAGTGTCCATGACCAAAAATAAATTTTTGTTTTATTAGAGACTCATCTTAAAACAAAAATTTATTAGAAAACAAATACAAAATCGAATATTTATTAGAAATAAAAATATATTTAAGAGATGAAAAGTTGAAATAAGTGATGCATGAATTATATGATAAGGACCGTTCCCGCAGCTATAATTCTTCATCTTCATTCATGAAAAGTTGTTACAAATTAAAATAGCCATGGCCTAAATTGGCTAGTAATTATATTTAGAGGACTAATTAATCGCGGTTTGTACAGTGAATTTATATCGTTGTTTATTTCCTTTATTTGGTTAAGTATCTTGCTCATTTCCAGTGTCCAAGATCTCCAACAATGATTGAAGGCTTGTTTTTGTTGTAGCACACACTAAAATTTGTAATGTGATTGAAGCATATATTGGTCGTTCATGTACTATGATCTTAGACCTTTTCTATAAAAGTGCCGGATCCATATGAGACCAATTATGTGATTGTGCAAGCAAGGGTCCCTACTGATGTCACATATTTGACATTGTAAACTTAAAAGGTGGCTTAAATAAAGTATATAGGTTCTGCTAGTCATGGTCGTCACATGCATGCTTCTAGTTGTTGGCTTACATTATTTATGTCTCTGTAGAAGAATTGATATCTGCAACTAATTTGTAAATTGTGACCAATTATGTTAGTAATTTGCCACACTAGGATCATTTCAGGGTAAGTGTGAACCTATAATTGCACTTAATAAGAATACATGTATTTTTTTATTGCATATATATTTAGAGTTTAGACTATGTTTGGATTGATGCTTGAATTTTTGTTTTACAAATTTTAATGCATAACAACGAAATTTCAATGCATCATACGAAGAAGAAAAAAAACAGTTGTTTTCAAAGTAGAAGCACTAGTGCACTATTAATTTTAAATTTTTCTAATTTTAATCTAAACATACAATTATTGTAGATCAAACTTGTGATTTGGTTTCTATAATTATTTTACCCGACTTTTGCGGATGTCAACTTCTCTATGGTGTAGTTTTCAAATGTGAATTAAGCTTTTTCCTTGCATTTTTTAAAATAAAAATGTTTGGAAAGTTTATTGATTTAATTTGATTAAATAATGCCCACATTAATTATGAGACACAAGAGTGCAATGATTTTCTTTGCGAGACAAATTAATAGTACTTTTAACAACCTTCTGGTTGGGAAATAAAAGACAACCCAGAGTTGTTAGTGAACAAATAAACAAGCATAAAAGATTAAAGCCATAAATAAATAAAAAGAAGGTGTTATCAAACGTATTTACTATACATAAAATAGACCTTTCATTATTTTTTACGTAAGAAGACAACTCATGGACAACCGAAAATTGCACAAGTCATTCACATAGCTGTATTAAAAAAAAAAAAAAACTCATGTATCCTTAAAATATTGATTAAAAACTAAAAAAATATTTATTTAAAATGTTTGAAAAAGTATACTAAATAGTATATTTTTAACACTCCTCATTTATATTATTACTTAATGATGAGTAAATAATTTGAACTAAAAATAATATTTATATTTAAAAATATGTCTCATACTTAAGATAAAACACTTACGATATTGTTAGAAACTGATATTTTTAATAAAATTAATGAATTAACACTGTAAAAAGAACTTAGATAAACACAAAATGAAAAGTACTAATTTTAAGCGCGCTTTTGCGTTATTACTTAATCATAACTAAAGAAAAATATAACTGACATAACTCAGTTTTTTTAAGAAAATAAGAAAAAACATTTTTTGCATAAACATGGAAAAAACACAAGTAAATATATAAGAAACAACTAACAAGTGATTAATCCAAATAAAATTAGATTAGTTCATCAGTATTTTAATAAAAATTAGTCATAAAGTCAACAAATATTTCGATTATATGATTATCCAAAATGTATAAGACATTTGTACACAACTAAATTTAGTGTCTATTTAATATTCCATTTTTTTAGAAGCAATGATAAAGTGTATCCTTTTCTATAGTACTATCTATTTTTGGTTTTTGTTAAATTCCTGGCAGGTTCATATGGTTCCCACGAGCTAAAAATTAAATAAGAAAAAAGAAAAAACACCAAAAAGATGAAGCCATTCATTCATCATTGATCATACTATCCCTTTCTTAGTCAAAACCATCGAGTTGCTCTGCTGTCTTCTCTCTCTCTCTCTCTCTTTTCTGTCAGGTTCATAATTGGAACACTCACAACAAAAATCAATCTTCTCCTCTCTCTCTCTCTCTCTCTCTCTCTCCTACATTCATGTTCTGCTGAATCATCACCCCACCACCATGGAACTTGTTCCATACTCCGACCCATCCTCTGCCACCCCAGCATGGCAGGACATGTTCCGATCCGCCTCCTCCCGCCACCCTTCCTCCGCCCCTCCATCCCACGCGCGGCCCTCCCTCTCCCCCCACGCGCCGCCCAATCCGCCATCCGATGCCGACCCAGATGGAAAAAACACATTTTCCGGCGATCCCCAGGTGCGGCTGGCCCTCTACATCGCCATGGCCCATGCGGGTCTCGCCTTCGCCATTTTCATTCTCTACACTTTCTCGAAGCTTCTAGAACAGTACTTGAGACCCCTTCAATGGGCAGTGTTGTGTTCTATTCCCCTAAGGGGTATTCAACAAACCCTCGTTGCGTTTTGGTCCGAACCCCTTCAGCTGGGTCTCACAGAAACCGTTCTCGCTGTTCCCGTTGCTGTTTTCAGGGCTTTTGCTGGCTCACTCGTTGAGATTCGCGAAGCTTCTTTTAGAGTCATTTTGAGGAAACCGAAGCCTCCGCAGAATCGCCCTTTAAGGAAGCGAAGTGGGTTTTACAAGTTGCTTCGTTTGCTTGTGAGTTTTGGGATTTTCATCATTACTTATGAGAGGCTTGGTGGGTTTGGGGCATTGTCACTTTTGGGGTTGGGTTTTTTGTTTAGTTCGAAGAATGTGGATTCCACTATGCACGCTTTGTCTTCTTTTAGGAGCCTTAGTTTCAGGCGTAGTGCTATTAGTGCCTTTTTCACTAGAGGGATATTGAGGAAGTTGAAGATTATTGTGGCAATTGGGCTAATTGTTTGCATGATTGTGGGGTTTTTGAGTGGGGTGATTTTCTTCTCTTATAAGATTGGTGTTGAAGGGAAAGATGCGGTGATTTCATTGAAGTTGCATGTGGAGGAGAACAATTATGCTGAGAGGATTGGTGTGAAGAAGTGGATGGATGATAATGATGTTGCTGGGGTGGTGGATAGTTACACTACAAAGATATATGAGACTGTGTCTGATCAGATTGATGGGTTGGCTGTGCAGTATAACATGACTGAGTTTGTGACTGGCATTAAGCATTTTGTGATATCTACTCCGGTTAACTCTTCAGCGCCTTCGAAGGCGTTGATGACTCCCTCGCCGTACGCTGAGAAATTCTTGAGCTTGAAAACCCGGGTTAGGAACCGCGAATGGAGCCAGATTTATACAGAGGCTGACTCGATTTTGCGCGAGCTTGTTATCACCCGCGAGGATTTGGTTGAGAAGGCAAAAGGATTTGCCTTCAAAGGAATAGATGTGTCTCAGCGGATTTTTGCCAGTAGTAGAACTGTGCTTGGAAGCAGTACTAAGTTTATGTTCTCCATCGCGAATTCCATAATCTCTGGAGCTGCAGAGGTTTTCAATTTTGTGTCCCAGTCGATGGTGTTTATTTGGGTTTTGTATTACCTCATTACATCAGAGAGTGGTGGAGTGACAGAACAAGTGATGTACATGCTTCCAATTTCAAACTCCACTAGGATCAGATGTGTTGAGGTTTTGGATAAAGCTATTTCAGGAGTCCTTTTGGCCACTGCTGAGATTGCATTTTTTCAAGGGTGTCTTACTTGGCTTTTGTTTAGGTTGAACAAAATACATTTCTTGTACATGTCAACTGTGCTTGCATTCATAAGTCCTCTCCTGCCAATATTTCCATCTTGGCTTGCAACAATCCCAGCAGCGGTGCAACTAGTGTTGGAAGGCAGATACATAATGGCCATTGTGTTGTCTATTGTTCACCTTTTTCTCATGGACTACGGTGCATCAGAGATTCTAGAAGACGTGCCTGGGAATAGTGCATATCTCACTGGGTTGAGCATCATTGGGGGAATGACATTGTTCCCATCTGCTCTGGAGGTAAACTTTCACCCTCCTTGATTTAGTCTTCTGATGATTATGGAAGCATCGGTCTCTCACTCTTAGTGCTTCATGTTTAGCTGGATCGTAAGGTTTCCACCACCTTTCTTGTTTCTCTGCATATAGAAATTAACTAGTCTTTAATTTTAGCTTTTTATGTCAACTTGCTTCTTTTGGAGATTCCTGTTTTAAATTGGAAAACTGGTTTACCTGCATAGCTTGTTTAAAACTCTTAGTTCTAAGCTTAGAAATGTGACTACTAGGTTGATGTGGTTTTCTCTAAACTGAAATTATGCTAGCTACATTTGTAAATAATGTGCCAGTGCACTTGGGAATCCAATGAACTGCTAATATAACTCCAATTGATATATAAAGTAGTTCTGATTCTTTTTGGGCTAAGTTTGATTTACCAAGATAAAATTTGAGCCGATTGATCTTCATTGAACAATTTCGATTGGTCAAAAGCCTAACTGTGGGAACAATCCAGATCAGGCCTGAAATTTCCTGTTGAGACATTGATTTCAATGTTGTAACGGTTCATTTTTCTGATGTTTTGGTTCACTCTATCCAGTACCTTGTTATTAGATGCATTTCTCTTGCATCCAATTACATTAGTACATTGACTGAAGGGTCTGTTGTTCTGCAGGGAGCAATTATGGGGCCATTAATAACTACAGTTATGATTGCACTGAAGGATTTGTATGCTGAATTTGTTTTGCAAGAACCTAAGGACAAGTCCAAGCAGAAAGCCAGCTAGCTAAGCTTCTACTACCTGTGTCTATAAAAACTATTATTTGCAGTTGAAGTTTGGTGTAACTGCATGCTCTTTGCCATTGTTGATGGAGTTTGCCTTTAGATTTTTGAGTTGCGCATATAGTTATACAATTTCATTTTAGGGTCTTGCTGACCAGTGCTCCTAGACTATTGGTTAAGGAATTAAAAAAAGAAGTTTTTAATGTGTAAATCATAGGAGAGCATAAAAAAATTATGAAGAATGCAATTTTACGCCTCCCAATAAAAAACTTTCTACTCTTAGTTCCTTAAATAGTGTCCTTAGGACACTTGTTAGCATTTGCCTTCATTTTATATGTATAATTAGATTACTATAATTGAAAAAAATAGGACCTACTTATTTACGTCATTTTATTCATTTTATTAGGGGTCATCAAATAATTTCACTTGGTGGCAGTGTTTGTCAAAATTGTACACAATTTGTATTTTGTTCCTCTTACAAATTTTCTTATTCTTTGTACCAAAAGAGAAGAGACTCATGCAAAGCGTTTCAGAAATATGATGCGACCTTCATTATTGGTGGATTTAGTCATGAAGATGAGTTTTACTAGCATCAGTATTTGCATTAATTGGCAACTTAGTGAGCGTGCATTTATATGTACACTGATCACCATATATTTATCTCACTTTCGTGCATTTATATAACAAGATTTTTGCATATACTTTGCCTTTTGTAGGCAAAAGTTTCATACCAACATAAGAATAAAACAAATAAATACTGGAAGGTGCATTTTGATTCCACTGAAAAGGGAAATAAGGAAACATTCTAATATTTCAACTCACTTTGTTGATTTGATAGAACAATGGTATATAGTAAGTATATTTTATAATAAGTTTGTTAATACTAAATATATTTTAACATCTATAATTTTGTTAGTAATTAATGTTATAAAAATATTACTTTGAGTGATATAAGTAGCATTTAGTGAAGGTGTTGAAACAAAAGAAAGCATTAGTTCTATATTATTTGTGGTGTCTTTTAAAATAGAATATAATAAAAACATACGATCAAAACGTGATACACATTGATAAGGCTAATAAATAGAAGAAGACAGAATGTTTTGTTCTATTTCATCCACTCACCAAACTTTAATGTTCGATTTTCAAAGATGTCTTCTTTGTCGTGTTCAGAATTGTTTCTACTTTTTTGCAGCCTACTTTTGTATACTTCAGGGATAATTATTAAAGTTTTTGCATAAGTATGACGTATTCTCAAATAAACTGATTGACTAATAGGCTAGTGAGGAAAAATTCTATGTTAAACAAAGGCCAAAATAGAACTCTGGTTCATTATGTATATTTTTAAGTCTAAGTCTGTAATCTTAATTTTTAAAAATTTCACTTTAATCACTTATAATATTCTTGTGAGATAAAATTGGTTTTTCTGTCAATTTGTAATACTAATGATGTTAATTTTATTTAGTGACATCTTTTACAGTTTGTTAAAATAGTATAATAAATTTTAAAAAAGATCAATTTGGTCTAATAGAAAATTTTAAGAGATCAAATTAAAAAAATTTAAACTTAAGGGACTAAAATTTTATTTTAGCCTAAAACAACTATACAATGTGAAAATTAAAATTATTGTTACTCGACGCAATAAAGATGGGAAGGAAATATGTAGCTTAAATTTTAATAAACTTAGGTTTAACTTTTTTATGTGGCATAAACTTATTTAAGAATATTTTGTAATAGAACTTTCAAATAGAGTATAAGTTTATCATTTAATAAACTTATAAACTTCACTTTTTATGTATAACAACGTGTTTAATATTTTAAAAAAGATAAATAAATATATAATTGTAATATATTATAAAGGTAATATAATAATAATATTAACAAAAAAGCTTAACTTTTTAAAACTAAATAGACTTTTATAAATAAAAAAAAATTGGCCTAGTTCATTTCCCAAAAAAGCTTAGGTGACCTATTTTAATGTAAATTAGATCATAGGGTTATATCAAACGGCTTCACTTGTTTTTATCCTTACTCATCAAGTTAGTGCCTTTAGGGACTACGATTGCCTGTAGTCGAATAACAACTGACCAAAGGGTCCGACACTCACATTCCAAAGGTCCAAAAATTTTCACTTATAGTTTGTTTAATTATTTAATTTATATATTTTATTTTTAATGGTTGGAATTTCATGCAGTCACAAAAGTGAGTGCAGATAGTGCATTCCGTGGCTTTGGTAGGTCTTGGCTTCTTAATTATTTTATTTATATACTTTATTTTTCTTAAAAAAATTAATAATAGATTTTAAATTCCATTTTTTTCCCTCTATCCAAACATAAAGTAAAGGACCTTGGGCTTGGAGTTTGGACTGTTAGTCCTCGTAGAATTTTATTCCTCTTTGCCATTTGATATTGGGCTTCAGAATAAGTTCATTGACTGGCTTTTGTTCTCTGGAGTCCCTGAAAAGTGAAAATTATTGATTTTTTTATAAAATTAAATTAAATATAATAATCTCAACCTTTAATGTTTTACTTAATGGTTACTACTATTATTTTAATTTCTCCTCTGAAGTTAGAGGAGTCAAATCATTTACACTAATATATATAAATATTTCCAAGTTTAAGTGAATTTAAAAATGTGGGTAAAAATAATGTGTGTATATATATATAATAGTATTATTATTAAATTTGATAAAATCAGTGTTTTTTATATGATGTGTTGAAATTTAAGATTTAAAAATTAATTTAAATTAAGATTCATTAAGACAAACAATTTTAAAATCCAATTTGTCTTGAAAAATAGGTCTCTTCAATTTGATGTAGAGTACCTATATTCAAATTTTAAAAAAATAATTCAAACTAAATTAATTAAATGTAAGTAAGAGTATTTAAGAGAAAGTTTTGCTTCAAAAAGCTGATTGAGCGGATGAATTTTTTTGGAAGTAATGGTGTGTGCAAGTTTTACGGTGACTCATGACTGTGTGAGGATGGATGAAAATGGATTACTAATTGCTTTTGGTTATTGCTGAAATTTGATCTTGACCTTTTTTAGCTGTTCATAAAAAAGAACATTATTGTTAAAATGGGAAGGGAAAGCTCGAAAATGAAGATATGAAAATTGGGAGAGGCACCAAGATGTGACACCATGGCATGAGAAATTGGACGATTGGGTTAGACAAGAACCTGATTTTGATGAGGAATTGCATTATAGGCCAGTTTGTGGGGCCATGTGAGCCACAAAGGGTGAAGAAGAAGGAGGAGAATGCAATCCCTCCTGAGAAATTTCAACAAGAAACTCTGCACCAAGTAAACCATGTAAGCATTTGACAGTTAAATAATTTGATTTGTTAAAAATTAAATAAATAAATCAGGAATGCTATTGTTACATTATGATGTCGGTTAAAAATTGGATGGTTACTTAATAGTGGGATTAAAATTGTGCAACATGTGTAGACTAAAATTCAAGTCATTAAAACTATGGGAACTAAAATTACACCCACACTAAACTAATAAGGAGACACAATGTTTAATAAAGCAAAAAAAACATAAACTGATAACGCTTGAGTTTTTTTTTTTTCAGATTGTACTATATAGTTCTCCTTGATAGCACAAAAATATATTTTATACTATCAACACATAACTTAATTATTAAAATTCCTTTTGTTATTCTTATAGTAGAAACTCTTCTTTCAAGGTTTAATTATGTTATTTCTATTCATAATACTTAAACCCGAAATGCTATTTGAGACCCGAACTTGGTTTATCGAAAGTAATGTTGGAATTTTAATAGTACTTAAACATATTTTATTTTTGATGTAAAAAAGCTTTTCCTTGAAAGAAAACAAGTTCTCTCGAACACACTAACTGTTTATTGCCGCCATAGTATCCATTTTCCCCCCTGAAAGTGACTACTTTCCTTTGCAAGAAATGTCAATTATTAACGTTGCATGTCCCACCCGCCAAATGGGGTCAAATTATAGTCAAATACGTTAGAAAGAAGCTTAAACTATATCTTTTTATTTGTTAATTCTATAGGTTGTGTTGCTTTCAATACATCCACCTAAATAAGCAACATGTTGGCAGTTTTTATTGGTCAGTGGAAGGTTGAATTCTAGTTGTTCAAGTAACATACGTACCCCCAGCCCAACCTGTTTGAATTCCCTTTGATACCCTTTATTGTGAAGTCATGTACCTAATTTAAAATATATGTTCTCAATCCTTAAAATTGATGGATTCATACTAAGTTTAAGAAATAAATTGATTCTTTGTTTCTGCTGTTACACGTGTGAATAAATCAGTTGTCAATTAACAATATTTTTTTTAAAATCACCCTAATACTATCGGAGAACCAGATTAATTCCCACTTTTAATAAAGAAAATTAATCATATTTTTTATTCACAAAATTAAATTTGAGATTTTTTTTATAAAAAAATTGAACTTAATATCACTCTATCAATGATTTGTTGATTGTCAATTAACAATATTTAAGTATAGATAATTCTTACTCCTAACCATCGATAAAAGCCTCGATTTAGACTCGTCCTCAATTAATTTGAAGTTCTTGTAGCCAAGAATAGAAATATATATGTATAATTTTAGTATAGAAAATATGTATAAGAGTATGTATAATTTTAGTACAGAAAGAAATTGATGTATGAACGAAAGTTTGCTGAACATTGATGTTTTATTTTCCCCTTTTATTTATATGTCCATTTCCAATAATTGCTCAAAAATATGATCAAACTTTGCTATCATTTCGGATAGGCTTTCTTTCTATCACATTAATAAGAGGATGTTGACTTTTTTAAGCTTGCTTGATCCAAGAAGTTTACTTTGGCTGCCAGTAGTAGATTTCCTAGTTCTTGGCAAATAAGATTCAACCTTTTCTATGTTAACTCATTATAGTGAAAAAATGGTAACTTCCAGTTTCTTTACTTTTATTTTTATTTCCTATTATCCTTTTTTGTTTTTGAATTTTACTTCCAAAATTTTCATCTTCTTTTACATCTATTTTTTGTTTTTCAAATATTTGCACAGGAAAACACTGAAAACAACTTTTTTGTTTTCTTTATTTCCTATGCAAATATTTAAAATAAGAAACAAATTGAAAAAATATGGTAGTGTTGTAATTAAAATTGAAAAACGGGAAAAATATAAAATGAAAAATAAGAATAAACAGACCCTAATATTCAGTTTGCCAAACATTTATTTTAAGAAAAAAAAATGTTATCATCGTCTCTGTTTGCAATTTTTAGTAAAGAAGGTAGATATTCTTACAACCTTTACATTTAATAGTACCCCACATTACATAATTTATCAGACTTTAATATGAAAAATGGATAGTGCCGTTTAACCTTAAACAACACCACTTGCATGCATATTCATGCCAAGTTGAGAACACATGAATGATTTGTCTCCACTCATGATTAACACAATTAGGTGAAAATCTTACACAGGCCCCACTGTGCAAAGTTAAGCCACATGAAACAATCTCCATCATTAAGCACAAACATTAATCAAAATCATGTAAGCAAAAACAGTGTCTAGATATTGTCTTCACCTCTCTAAAAATATCAGAACAGGTTAAAAAAAAGGGTTCCCCAAGTGGAAATGGTGTGGCTAATATGGAAAATTGTAGCAATCATTCTTACACCCAAGTAGGGCCACAAAAATCCTCTTCAACATTGACACAAATTGTTATAGTTGGATTAGGTGCACAATCCTTTACCACACCACACATCACACAATCTCAGAATCACCTGTCCCCGCCAGAATTCAAATCAATTTATTGATTTTTGGTTTATTTTAATTTATACGACATAAAGAATGCATTTATGGAGGACACGATATGAACAAACATTACACCCTATACTAGTCCTACGTATGTATATGTATCACTTATCAGATATAATCACTTTAAGTCTTATCCACTTGAATTCAAAGAGGGAATAACTAATAAACTTTACTTTAATTCCAAAAAATAAAATAAAATAATAAGAGGAGAGGGGGGAGAAGAAAAAAAAATCTTTGCGTTGATTCTAATTTTCTCAAAGAGAGATTGAAATAAAGGAGGAAAGTTCTGAAAAAATCGAACTCCAACAATTGCTTTCTCAGCAACTCTTACTTGATAGAAAATATAGCTATAGAGGAAGTTGGCCAACGGTTAACTTCCCTCCAAACCTTGAGAGTCTCTTGTAATCAAAGCAAAGTTCAGTAGTCGATTCTTGGTCACCTTCTGAGACTCGAACTTCACCTTCCTGACATACCCTTCACACCAATCTTCCCTTTTTGTTTCCTACCTTCCTCCTATATACACTTCATCTCCACCTCCACTTCTTCACTCCATAACTCTTTCTTTTCACCATGTTATTGCTAAAGGGTTCATGACATGCCCTTGAAAAACCTTGGTTGGAATTAATTGTAGCACTAGTTTTTATTTTGGTGCCAAGTTCTTGAGCTGTGGTGGTGCTGACCCTGAAAAGTTCTCCAAGTCCAACATGAGATAAGGCCGAAATATTGGAGCTGGTTTCAATTAGAAGACAAATTTGGTTGCTGAATTTCGTATTCGTGTGTCTTCAATAGATGGTATTTTTAAATTGAAAGCATAGTGAGAATTTCTTGAATGTTGTTGTTTCTTGCCTTTTGAATTATCTCCAAGACTTCAAATAAGTTGGCTCTCTCCTACAATTTCTTAAATGCTATTATGTTCAGTATTGAGAGTCAAACAAGACTTGGTCTCAGGCACAACACGGTTTTCAATTTTGGACTAGTTCTGATTTGCATACTTATATAGAGGCAAAAGAGGTATCCTGTTTTTCATTATCCTCTATTCATACATATACAAAGACAACAACATTTCCTTTCAATATCCCAATTAGTTGAATCAGCATGGCTTCTTTTCCTTCAAATTCTGCATTGGAACATAGTATGGCCAGTGCACAACAAAACAGTAACCCTCATGCTTCCTCACCTTCTTTCATGACTAGAGTGGCCATGAGAATATCTAGATCAAGATGGTTCACCTTCTTGAGAAGAGTATTCCATTACCAGAACGGACCAAGATCCGATCTCGGCTCCAACCCTTTCAATTCCAGCACTTGGATGATGCTGGAGTTGATTGCTTTGTTGGTCCAAATAGCAAGCACAACATTCACTTTGGCCATTTCAAAGAGTGAGAAGCCAGTTTGGCCTATGAGAGTGTGGATAGCAGGTTATGATATTGGTTGTGTCCTTAATCTTCTGCTACTTTGTGGCCGCTACCATCAACTTCATGTGACTGAAGGGAATAATGCTCTTAGCCTCTCTGAATTGGAGCTGCAGAGAAACAGTGAAGAATCAAGGTACCCTATGCTATTCATTTCAACAACTTCCTTTCAGTCAATTGGTAGTACCAAAAAGTTACAATTTATAGGGTACTTATTATATGAATGTGCTGAAAACATTGGTTAGAGCCTATTAGAAATTAGAAATTAGAAAATGTTGACACCATTGTTTTTTGGCCGAATACAAACAACTTCAAGACAGAATCTTCTGTCATAAAAAAATCTAATAATTATAATGTTGAACTTTAATTGGTTATTTTAGTATTTCAACAAGAAATTATGGAATTGCTAAAGATGGATATTTAATTTTTAATTTAATTTTTTCCTGAGGGAGAGCCCTATCATTGTAGTGGGCCTATGAGTGTGCACATGGTGCACATGGGGAAACAAGAGAGGAATGAGAGCTGTAATGGGGTCACAGCATTGATGGAAGATTTAACTCTTGTAGTTTTAATAATGTCCCTCAAGTTTCATCACTTAAGTTAGGACATGAAGACAAAAATATCGTTTTAAGTATAAAGTAATCATAATTTCATAGTAAAAGAAAGGGAATGAGAAAGTAACTAAATATTTTCCCTGAAAAATATTGGTTGAAGCAGGAAACAAACAAAAGATAATTAGGCCAGGCCAACACAAATCATAAGTTATTGATCAGACCAATTATTATTTGAATTCGGTGACCTAACCTAACTTCTATGGGGTCAATAATAAGGCACCACTCCTCACGTTTGATACCTTTCATTCGAAGAAAATGTTAACACATTTTTAATACACTATTTTAATATACATTTTGTTATTAGAGTTTAATTGGACACGTCTCAATATAAAAAAAATTATACTATTGACTAAACAGAAATAATGATTTTTAAGATTATTATTATTAAAATTACAAACTATACATGATAAATTGATATTGGATGGTAATATAAAAATATTTATATTGTCCCCGTTCATATATAATTTTTTTTTGAACAAAAGAGACTCATATCATTTCATTCATAATTTTTGGGAATGAAATAAAAACATGGTGACTAGGAAAAAATTGTGACTCCCTTGCAAGAACATGAGCGATATAATTTGTTTGCCTTCTAATAAAATGTATTGACACGTTTTGAATTTGATGGTTTTCTTTTGTTATTAAGTAAAGTTATGTAAGATTTATTATCAAATATTAAAGAATATTGAAAATAATGTATTAAATAACGAAAATGCTCTTTGGTACGAGTTTGCTACATGAACTACGTTTGATTTTTTATTTTGTTGCAATTTGAGAGAGTAAATTAACTTAGTCCCATGCAGTGTGTACAGGAGTTCACATTTGATAGACAAATGCCGTAGTTCACTAGAGCTTTTCTTTGCCATATGGTTCGTGATGGGCAATGTATGGGCCTTTGACTCACGTTTTGGATCCTTCCCACAAGCCCCAAAACTTCAAGTGCTCTGCATCATCTTGCTTTCTTGGAATGCAATATGCTACTCTTTCCCTTTCCTATTGTTTTTGCTTTTGTGTTGTTGTGTGCCACTAATGAGCACCCTCCTTGGATACAACATGAGCATGGGGTCCTCTGCTAGAGGGGCATCTGATGATCAAATCTCACAACTCCCAAGTTGGAGATATAAAGGGGTTCACACCAACTTGGACATTGCCAATGACTCTCAAAGCAGTGAAAGATTGATCAACGAAGATCCAGTAAGTGACACAACTACCTATCATACGCAAAACTAGTAACATTTTTTATTATGATATTATATTAATGTGTGTATTCTCTAACACACTTTAACATTTAATAAAAACTATAAAATTATGAGTGTGTCACATTATATAAGAAGGAAAACTAACAAAATTTTGTGATTTTCAATGAATTTTAACTAACAATAAATGGTGTGTTAAAAGAAGAAATTATTTATAGTCCAAAACCATCATATTTATGAATCACAATTGATTTTCATGTGATGTGTAGTCAAATTTTTTAATTTAGAAGAAATAGTTAATAAAATTTAAGTACATATTACATAAAAATTGATTGAGATTATGAATATGTAGTAATCTTGGACCATGTGATAATTTCTCATATGTTAGGTGAGAACATGTATTCACTAAAGGAACTAATCTTGTAGTATAAATGACCAAGATTTGATTTATGCTTTTTTTCTTTCACTTTTCACCATATATACCTCACACACACACACACACACACACATATATATATATATATATATATATACATTTTTTTCCATATATAAGTATTTTGTATTGAATTGATCCGTTGGTGCTGTTGACTGAATTAACAGGAATGTTGCATTTGCTTGGCCAAATACAAAGACAAAGAAGAAGTTAGGCAATTACCTTGTTCCCATTTGTTCCACCTAAAATGTGTGGATCAATGGCTAAGAATTATATCATGCTGCCCTCTTTGCAAACAAGGATTACAAAGGTAGCAATACGACGAGGCAGAAAATACACAAGAACATTCATAATCTTATATATTCCCAATTATTTTGTTTTTTCCCCTTCGGTTACACGAGTGAGTTTGTACATGTAGAGAAGAGGTCACCAGTAACCAAAACTACATTGAATACTTGGTTCTTAGGAGTGAATCAATCCCTTTACTTTTCAAATTAGTTTGTTTGTGCAAGTTTTTCCTCCCTTATCCTGCCATCTAAATATTGCAAGGTGAGCATATAGTTGTACTGAATAATGAAGTAAATATTTATATTTGCTCCTTAATTTTTATATAATAACATTATTGTGACTACTTCCTGTTTAATTTGAAAACAGTTATTTAGGCTTAATTCGAGTAATTGGAACACGTGTGAAATTAGATAAAGCATCAGAAGTTTAAGTTGTGAAAAGTTTACCTTAATATGTAGAAGAAAAATCTAGAAAAAACTAAATTTCCTTTTTCTATAGTTGGGTTGAGATAAATTCTGTAATATAATGGGCTCAATGGTTCCGATGCACGTGTTTAGAACAGGTAAAATCTAGATCCATTTAACAACATATTTAGGAAGGTTGCTACATAAAATTTATGGATAATATGAGTTTGGCTTACATTGGGGTAATATTTTGTTGTGGTTGAAGTTTGATCCACATCCAGACTATTTTAGTTAGAGGAAAACAAAGAAGATGGATAGAAATACAGACGAGAGAAATGAGTGAAAAATATGGTGAGTTTTATGAGATTTTAGTTTAAGAGAAATAAATAGGAAAGAAATTGATTATGGTTTCTGAAAATTGATTTTTTTGTTATACAAAACCGTCACCATATGTCAAGTAATTTTTCTTTTCATTTTTTAATAATCTATACATATAAATTTGTTGTTTTCTCATTAAAAAATATGAAATGTATTAACAAAAACTAGTCTCATAAATAAAATCATGACAAAATGTATAATAAGTATCTTCTTCGTGGTATTTTTGTGCACAATTTAGTAAGGAAATAGAAAGGGATGAGATCCACACCTTTTTATTTCTCTTTCCCTCTATTTCCACTTTTATAAACTACCATTTCCCATTCTCTTCTATTTTCTTTCTCTCCCTGTTTCCTCCCTTTCATTCCTACCACAGACTATACATGTTTCTACACATGAAAATTAATAAAAAAAAAAAAAACAACTTTTAAAACTTTGGATATTAAAGCAACTAAAATGTTAAAAAACTAAATTTATCATATCACGGTTTTCACCTCATAAATTACATGCAATCAAATAATTTTTATTTAAAATATAAAAATATGATATCTCTCAAAATCTTATTCATAATCATGATGCCCATCTTAACTATTTTTAATATAATAAAAATTAAGGGCTATCTTCGAAACTGATTGCAAGTCCTTGGTTGACTAGTTACACGGTTCTAATAATCAGATTATTGAGTGAGTTATAATTCAGCAAATTCGCAATCCATTAAGGGTGATTTCCATGTCAATTTCGTTAATAAGAAGGCCAATATAGTGGCCCATTCTTTAGCGAGATTGTCGATAGAGAATCCTGAAACTTTTTTTTTTCCCATTATATTCCTCCTTGTATTCATCATTATATAGAAATGGAAAAGCAATAATTCTCCTTTCTCAAACAAAAAAACTCAATTTTTAAAAACAATTATCTACAAGATTTCCAAAATAAACTAATGCCTTGCACAGGTTGATAACTAGTTGCATGTAAAAGTTGAGCTTTTTGCAGACAAATGTTATATTTGATAAAGTTAGCTAAAAAACTAACTAATAAAAAATTAACTAATCGTTGAAAACTGAAAAATTAATTTATTAAATTAGAAATATTTAATAAATTGATTATTATCTGAAAAATGTAAAATAATAAAAAATAATAATATTATGATTTATTTAAAAAGACGACAAAATAAATAAATATATCGAAGATAAAAGTGAAATAAAATATAAAAAAATTAAAAATTAAAAGCTAGAATTTTAAAAAAATATTAGAAATTACTAAAAAAAATTATTTACCAAACAAATAAATGAGTTTTTCAATTATTAATAAAAGGTAGAAGTTACTGAGAAGTTAGATCTCATTACCTTTTAACTATTTTTTTTTCAATATTAAAACAAAACCAATTAAATATTTTATTTTTAAAAAATAGTTCTATTTATCTATCTAAACTAGTGTATAATAAAATAAACTACGCTATTTTCAATATTAAGTTAGCAAGATGATTAAATGGTACCCAATAAAAGAACTTTCCTTTTAATTGTCTTTCTTTCTCCCTCATTTTGCGGTTGATGGAGGTGAAAACTTGTGGTCACAAACTGTTAATTTGGTAAATACCACATATTTGAAATAACAAAATCAAGTTAGTTAACGTCCACAAAGATTAAGGCTGACTCAACGTTATGCTAGGTTTTTTTAATGGAATTTTCATTATGTCTATTTTTGTGGGAAGCATATCAAGTGACAATACCACGTCCTTCTCTCAATCCCTTCCTGCTCAAAATTCAAAGCTGGTTAATCATTCAATGAAGTAATTGCGTTACTTTTTGCATGCCTTCACACATTAATTATAAGCAGGTAAATGTCACTTTTGGCTCTCATCAACATTTTCTTTGTGAATTTTTCTTGCCTTCATTTTTATTCAGAACACATTAGGTTGGTCTTGTGGATGAAAAATGGTAAAGGAGAAAAGGAAAAAAAAAACCATAAAATTCGAATATCTCAATTAACATTTTTAACCAGACTAATAAATTAATATTAACCGATATATAAAAAAGAACATACACATGCATGATTCCATCAATATTCTTATTTATATAGAATTCTCTCACCTTGACTTCCATCCATAATACACACAACTAACAAGCATGTTTGTTCTTGTATAACAAGTTACATTATTTTTTCTTAAAAATAAGATGATTATATATATATATATATATATATATATATTCGTGTAGTTACATGTTCATTTTGCTTTGTGACACATGAACTTCTATATCAATCAAATCACTTTAATATTTTTGTATCTTTGATTATTTTCTTGAATTTCTTTAAATCAACACTTAACTTAATTTTCTTTAATCAACATTAAACATTATGAAATATTAGTAAATCTTCGATCAATTAGAAAATCTTCTCTTTAACATTTTATAATTTGTTTTTGTTATAAGTAATTTATAGTTAAAATACTTAAGCATGTAGTATACAATGTATTGTTTGTTATTAGCATCTCTTAATACTAATGAAGCATGTATAAGTCATCTCTTAATACTAATGAAGCATCTTTTCATGAAAAATGATTTAAGGCCAAGTTATTAGCATTATTTGGTTTTGCTTATGCATGCATGCATAGGTGGTTTGTTGTTTGACAATTTAAAATATATTACAACTTAAAAAAATTACAACACAATAAAAAAGGTAAAAAAAAAAAAGTTGTTATTTAACATTTGTTTACGAAGAAAAAAGAAAGAAAGTAAGAAGTAACTCTATCTTCCTATAACAAGTAGTAGATCTTTATTTTGAAGGCATTGAATTGTAATAGCTTAATCGATTGACAAAGTGAATAGGGATTTAACAAACACGCACACATGTATATTTCAATTAACTTGGTCTAGGAGTCAAGTTCAGGCAAGGTGTAATATGTTGTTACTTTGTTAATAGGAGAAGCTTTGATAGAACAAATATGGAGCAAAAGCCCCCAAGCATGAAGTTAATTAGTAAGCTCCCTGGGTTGGACGTGGAAACCATAAAGAAGAATTCACATATGCTTGTGTCACCGATAGCATCTCAGAATTCACATATGCTAGTGTCACCGACAGCATCTCAGAATTCACTTATGTCACCAACATCTAAAACCATAACCCGAAATAACTCCTATGGAAGGTTGAATTGTCTATGCTCACCCACCACACATGCTGGCTCCTTTAGATGTCGACACCATCGATCTTCTGGATTTCGTCGTGGCAAATCTGTTGGCTCTAACCTTGCTGAATTAGGGTCTAAAGCAGGCTCAATCAGTGACTCACTCCATGCTCAATAGCATTGCAATCACAATTGCAACTACAATGTCAAGGTATTTCAACTCACTGCAACAAAATCGCGACCATAATTGTATGTAACATTAATGTAAAAGTTTTTTAACTCATTGCAACTGCAACCGCAATTCAAAATCATGATCACAAGGAATGAGGTTGCACATATACATAGGCATGCTAATGAACCCTGTTTAATTTCTTCATTATGGTGTTTTTCCCGAGTCCCTTAGTTTGCTAATGACATGGCAATTTACCTTAATTTCTTGAACAGACTCAACAAGATATTCAATTTATTTTTGTGGTGATTCAAAAACTCATAGTTGATTCCTTGCAAAATGAAAGATCTTCTATGTGAATTAATCCTAGTCTATCTAGCTTTATTATTTATGGCATGGCGGTAAGAATAAACTTTGCCAATTCATTTGATTTTCATATCGGGAAAGCAGGTGGCAATTAAGGGTTGTATCTTTTTAATTGATTATAAAAATATGCCTTCTTTTTTCAAGAAATAATTATAAAAGAGTTGGGACTATTTTTTTATAAAAAAAATAAATTAGACTATGATTTTTATTTTTTTTTAGAATTGAAGATGACTTAATCCTTTTAATATTTTATTATTTTACACAATTTTGAATAAATTACAAACGTAAGAATCTGGGATATTAAAATTTCTACTACACATTCACAATAATCATGCGTGGAGCATCTGCTACTCACAATTCAAAAATGACAATGATCAGTTAGAGAAATAATAGAAACATCTATGTAAAATCTTATGGAAAATGAGCACAATATTGTTGATAAGGTTGTCTCCCTTGATAACAATAATACAAAAATAAATTATTTGCCTTATATTTAACTAATAGTAAGACTTTAACTTTGAGGACAAGGAATAGCACAATTAGTAAAGATCACTCCTCTTCTTCGCTGTCAAAGCTATCTTTTAGAATACATAAACACCAAGCATTTTTTTTACTGGCACGAAATTGTTCGAGTCTAATTAGAAGTTATCTCGAGTTATAATTTTAGATATGTAATTGCATTAAAATAATCAGAGAAATTTTTTTATTGTAGATAATAATCTTATGATTCTTACCTGAACTCAAGGAGAAACATCTCTTATGATTCTATCGAGAGTCAGATTCAAGTTTTATTTGAGAATGTTATTTATAACCATGATTTTGCCATCAACATGTGTAGACTAGACAATTTTTATATAATTGTCTTGTGCAAATATATTGACAATCAGGTGGATGATACATGATAATGATGATACATGATAATTATTGACCAGTACATTATTAAGTTGTTGTACTTTTTCTACATTCAGAAACTAAAATAGAATCTGTCATTATTAAATACTTTAAGGGACTCAAATGAATATTTACTAAAGAAAATTTTATAAAATGTTTGCTATTATTTAACTTTTCTAGGAAAAAAATGTTTATTTTCAATTACTAAATAATTTGTAGTTGATTACTATGTTAAAGTTTTGTTTTCACCTACAAAGGTAATAAAAAATATTCTTATTTATTTATAAATTAATATTTTAAAAGAATTATATCCAAAAAATGCTTTCAGTCTTTTCTACCAAACATTAAAAGAATTCTCTCTCTCTCTCTCATTCTCTCACTAAGTT
>PYAF01001680.1:1351673-1414253 GCA_007407185.1 Glycine tomentella | reverse complement strand
TTATAAAGGTAAAAGCATTTAAATATGTGCATAACATCAAATGTATAATTTCAATAAAAAAAATATCAAATGTGTAATGAAGAACGTTAATGTCATTTATTACTCCCTTGATATTAAATCAATTCAACGACTATTATTAAAGTAAATTTCCTGATCAATGACTATAAATTTTTAAGTGAAATCTACTTATCTACTCCTATATAAATAAATTCTTCAATAGATGAGTGTCATTCTACCAGTGAATTGTAATAGATTGTAAAAGAAAGCTTTATAGATACCAAAATCATAAAAAAAATTATATGACCTGGACTATAAATATATTTAGATAAAAAAAAATATTCAAAGTTTAGTATTATGGTTTAGGGCTTAAGGCCTTTAGGGTGAGTACGTATGATAATGATAATCCAATAATTTTTTTAATAATAATTATAAAATATTAAATAAAGATGTGGTTGAAATTTGGAAGGTTTCTTGTGAATTGGGACCAATTTGGTTCTTCTCTTCTCTCTATCGTCTTCTTCCTCTGTTCCATTAGGGTTTCCTTTTCTCCCTCGGAGCTTCCAATTGAAATCCAATTCCTCAATCCCTCCACACTTTCTCGTTCGGAAAGCTCTCGAATTCGAAAGACATCGACGGCTCCGCGTGATACGGTACCATGTTTTGTTCCTTTCTGCTATATCACCGTAAAGGTTCAATTTTAATAGTCTTTCTGGCCACCCTTTGTTGCTGAGTTGTTGGTGTTACGTTGTAAAGAATCCCTGGTTCAGTTTCAGTATAAGCTGTTGATTTTTTTTAATTTTTTTCTCGTGAACAAATTGAAAAAGGTGCAGTTTTTGGTTTTGCATTTGTCTTTAGATGCATGATTTTTTTCTTTACTTTTGTTGGAAGATGTTGTGTATGCAGAAAATTTGAATGTTAGAGATATTGTAGAAATAAGTGTAAGGACTAAGGAGTTTGGCACTTGTGCCACAGGATAAGAATTTCAAATATGCTGAAGCCAATTCTGCGTGGCCAATTCTGTGTGGATACATTATTAGAACTTTTAGTGTGATATAAGGTTTTTATTTTGATGCACTATGAAGCGAAATGAAATTTTCATTATTATCCAATGATGTGTTGCTTTGTCTTTTAATGAGTTTGATGAATGACAAGTTGACAACACTTGGAGATGTCAAATTCATTTAATTATTTGGCAAAGGTACATTTTTTTGGATGGCGGTGTAAGGTGTTTGTATGCTAGACGGAGCATTTGCATCACTTTTGTGTGATGCATGGCATACTGAATTAGAAGTTGAGACTAATGTAAAGCAATTTTGGTTCCAATTATTAGACAAGGAATGTTTTCTTCTTAAGAAATTTCTGATTTCCTCTTGTTAAGGGGGTCTTTGCCAATTGTGTCTGCCCTCCTATGAAAATTCACACGTTAAACAAGGTGGGTAGAGAGTGCTGGAGAATGTTTTTTATATGATCAAAGATGAACTGTGAAGAGTAGAAGTATATGACAAATTAATTTCTTATTTGCCTTGCACCGTAGAATCTGCTGGCAATCTAATCGTCACTTAACTATAAAATTATATCAATGGGTTACAATGGGGCTTATCTTCGATCTTCTGCTCATGATAACTGCATGACTGGATTCCCCCATTGATAAGCAATCGGTACTCAGTAGTCTGAACTCTGACCATGGAATGTTTAAATTTTATTTTTATTGAAAATATAAAGCTATATATAATATAGGCTGAGAGTCTAGTCTTGGCTCTTTTTTGATTTCCTTTTTTTTGGTCTTTTACAATCTTGGAAGTTTGTTGGACACTTAGGTATAACAATCCTTGATCGGGAGTTGTTTTTTCTGTATACCCTCTGTTGTACAATTTTTGCCGCCTTTTGATATTGGTTGATGATATTATTTTTTATTTTCTTCAGTTATACTTCCAACTTTTTTTTTTCTAAAGTGAGATTTCGCTTTCATGTCAGATTTCTTCCTGTCTGGTTATCAATGTTGGCTACTAGTGCAGTTTCATCTTTGCCCCTATTACCACCAGGTAATGATAATTTCTGACTTTTGTATGTTGCATTTCAATTTATACTTAGATATAGGATAAACAGTTGGGGAATTGCAGTTGTCTGGAAACAAAATGGATGCATTGTTGATTTGCTTTATGATCCAAGCATCAACATATCCACTTTTGAAAACTCATGTTTTTAACACAGCCACTTATGTGTAAAAATTGCATCTAATTTGTTGATTGCACAATGGATGAAATTCAGTTTAAAGTGAAGGTTTAGGCTGTCTCATTGTGCACATTTGTGTAAAACAACTACTTTCATACACAGTTTTAGATGAAAAATGCTTTAATATACATTTTCTTCTCTATTGGTATGGGTTGCAGTAAGTAATGTAACCCTCTCCATTCCCCGATTCCTTTCCATTTCTTCCTGCTAAAGGTGGGATTGAACCAAAGTCCTTGCACTATCCTAAATGCTTGAAAAGGTAATTCAATTTTCTAAATTTTGTGATGATAGTAAAGTGACTGTATTTTTGTAAACAGTGAGAAGAGGTGGCCACCACATTGAACAGAATGTTGTTTCCACATTGAGC
The DNA here is from genome assembly GCA_007407185.1 of Glycine tomentella. Lineage (NCBI taxonomy): Eukaryota > Viridiplantae > Streptophyta > Magnoliopsida > Fabales > Fabaceae > Glycine > Glycine tomentella. Next base: position 1,411,654 of record PYAF01001680.1, on the reverse strand, counting down.
TTTCCAAGACGATTACAGACAACTAATAATTCAATATCTCTGAGTAGTACACAGTTTCCATTTGGCAGAAGAGCTCATTCTACTCAGACAGCAACTATAATATGTGCTGCAGCTTTGGTAATATTCTTTACTCTCGGATGCTTTCGTCACCTTCCAGTAGTCTATTAGCTCCCTAACTTTGAATATATTTTTCACATAGAACTTGTTTATTTTGTTCTCACCTAAAGGCCTATATAGTCTAACCACTTAGGGAAAACTTCATTAGAGGCAAATTGTTTTCAATGGCCATTTAGGACACGAAATAAATGACTGGAAAATTTCACATTGTATATTGATTTTGACTTGTGTTATGCTACTTTAAGACATTAAAAATAGTACATTAATGTTCATCCAAGATTTACATGTTTTGATGTGTTATCTGTGTTTTCTGTCTGAAACTTTCTAAGCTTAACTTAATTTCTCCTATTGTGGTCATTTACCTTGCAGACATTTTTCATGCTATTATTTTCCCCATATTTATACCATGTATTAGAAATTTTTTACGTATTGTGTCGAAATTTTGTATTTGAACACACACATGTTCTAAATAATAATAATAAAAACCACGTAATCCCATTGCCCAGAGGCTCCACGCTATGCGCAGGTAAGGGGGAGGGATATTGTACGCAACCTTACCCTTACATATGCAAAGAGGCTGTTTCCGGATTCGAACCCATGACCAACAGGTCACCAAAACACAACTTTACCGATGTGCCAGGGCTCGCCCTCTCTAAATAATAATAATAAAGAAAGAAAATACTTTATTGGTTTTCCCTTTACTAATCTCCTCTGAAATACGCAGAATGCAAGATGTGGTGCAGAGCAAACCCAAACCGTTACTCGCCAGGCTCCTACAATTACTCATGTTCCTGGTAATTTCTGATGACCAACATTATTGCTTTGTTAAGTCCTTTCAGTCAGGGCATTTCTCTCCTTGTTGCAATTTTCCTGTGTTCCATTTGTCAGCATGATTTGTGTATTTTTAACAAATAATCAAGGTCCTATTGTCCCTTCTAAAAGAAGTAGCCTGCTCTCAAACATGGAAAACCAAACAGTAGTCCTACAAAATAAAGTTAACTCCATTTTGCTTTGTTTTACTCATAGGAAAATATTATGAAACAAGCAAATGCTATTTGTTACTAATAGACTCTTACTCTTCCAAAGCATTTTCTAGATTGTCCATCATGGTTTAATTCAATTTTCAGGCAAGGAGAAGTCACCACAACTAGACGATGGTGGAACTGGATTTCCGCCTCGTGATGATGATGACGGCGGCGGTGGAGGAGGTGGAGGTGGAGGCAACTGGTCTGGTGGATTCTTCTTTTTTGGATTTCTTGCTTTTCTTGGCTTCTTAAAGGATAAGGAAACTGATGACACATACAGGGATGACCGAAGAAGGTGAAAGAATTGGCCACCACAAATGCATGCTTTTGCTTGGAGTATTTTTCTACTTCATTCTTTGATTTCCTCTCTCATTTATGCATACCGTAGATTACATTGGTCAACTGAGGTTCTGTGCTTGCTTATGATGATGTAATGCGCAGAATTTTGTATGTACAAATTAAATCCCACTTGAGACTTTAGTATGTAAGGAAATACCGTGATAATTAGTATCAAATTACATCAGTATAGTAGTTATGCTTTTTGACTTGGATATTACAAATTAGCATGATACTTCGATGGAGTTCTCATCTGTTCCCTTTTCATGGTCCTTGAGAGGAGCATTGTGATAGCATACACTAGGAAATACTCTTTACCTGGTTAATCTTAGTTGAATATTATTTTGTGACAATTGTATGATGCTCATTTGATTTAAGATACACGAAAAAAATGTTTCTAGAACGAACAAAATTATTGTCACGAGTGAGGTGGGCTTTAAAGCTTGCTCTTTAACTGGTTTGCTTGACGTTGATTATAATTTTAAGAAACAAATGTTAATATGATCTTTAATATAGTTTTTTCAAATACGACTTTTATTATTGACTTAAACTTATCGAGACTCATGAAATTTTAGGTATCACTTTTTTCGTATCACTTATATTTCATGGTTTTTAATAAGTTCTAGTTATTGAATAATTAGTCTATTTTGGAATGTTTGCTTATTTTTAAAACAAATTCATGAAGATAGAAAATAAGTAATTATTTGTCAAAATAAATTAAAATAAAGATGCATTATATTGAAAAGAGTGTATTGTTTCCACTCTTCATTTAATATTTTCCGGAACTCTCAAGTGTATTATTATTCATGACTGAATATAGAAGATTGATCAAGTGCCCTTTTACTATGACCCTTATGTTAAACGAATAACATAATTTTAATAAATCTAAAAAAGATATATCACATCTTTTATTATATTTATTTCTATATCTGTTATTCAATTTTAACAATTAAACACAAATACCTATACATTAGGTCATTTCATAAATAAATGATATATATAATATAATTTTTTAGTAATTTTTTTATAGAATTTTATTTCTTATAACTCTTTCATTTCTTTTTTACTTTTTATTTTTCATTTTTTTACATCACATTTTCTATTACATTTCACATTTTTTTTCTCTTTCCTCTTTTTCTTGTCCTCTCTCTTTTACGACTGGGAATGAACACATCTCGAAAGATATCCATTTACACATCCAAGATACAATACAAATCGTCACTAAGTTCATCCTTCATGTCCAAGTCTTTTCAGTCTCTCTTTGGCACAGATCGAGTCTTCCCAAGCTTTCTTCGTCTCTATCCTATACGAAGTTGATTATGCATAATAGAACACAGAAATTTTTTTAGGGTTCCAAGTTTAATTTTAGCTTTAATTTTGGACATCAAAAACTTCTGATTCAGAGGTCGATTTTTTTAGAACAGAGTAATTTTTTTTCCTTTTCATTCTGAACTATGAACAATGGTTTATAGGCAGTAATATTGATTTCCCTCCCTTTTATATAGATTCTAGACTGGAAAAGTATTTTTTATCGGTAAGAAATTGTTAATCTATGTTGCATACGTAAGAAACTCACTTATAAACGCATTGTTAGGTTATCTATTCCAATGAAAAAAATTAAAAATTTGTTAAGCAAACTCAACTTTAAACAACTCATGATACCACATTGTAGATGTTCATAACCCTAAGTAATATAAGGGCACGATTAGGTGGGTGGAGAATTGTTTTTTAGGAACTGCTGCAAACGGGGAACCACCAGTTCTGACCAGTTCACTGGTTTTTTACGATGTCCTATTCCAAGGGTCATCCGGACCAGTTCTTACATGAGATTTCAATACTTCTCATTAGTGACTAGGTCTTGTATGCATTCTTCTGTTATTAAAATCCTTTTCTTTGGATTATTATACACAAAAACTTGTCCAGAATAACTATTTACCGTGGTGCTATTCTGACCCCTCCTCCCCCCCTCCAAACAGAAAAAATGCGTGGTCGCAATAAAATAAAAAAGGCATGAAGAAATCAAACAAAAGCATCTCGGTTTTCTAGTAAGCTCTCAGGAGACTAACTAAAACCCCATAACATCAAAACCATTTTATGTTAGCCTGTGTAGCTGTCCGTGCATGATCACTGCTCATCTTGTTGGCCTAGTCCATGTTGTCTCCGACGTTACAGTGTTACCATAATAAATCTGCTTCGTGCTATCGTCCCAGTAAGCCTGAAAGCCAAGTAAAAATTGAAATGAATTTATGAACCAATTTCATAGTTACAAAACACGTCCGAGCATATATCAAATCTGAGTACTCTCGAACTGCTGTAAACTAAACATTCAACACCTACCACCTTGTTGCATACAACACAGCACTGTTTAATTTGACTAGTAGAGAAAATAAAAAGAAACTCTGAAGGGTACAAACGCAAAAATGGTTACAGGTTTACCAAAGGAACATTAAAAAAAGTGATAACGGGTTAACTCTGTTAAAGAAGAAGAAATATAAATTTTCCATTCAAAAATGCTTTCAACCCATCCCCTCCTTGAATCAAATTTTTGCTTAAAATTATCAACAGCAGATGTAGCAGCATTTCACAAACTAATACACTACATTAGATTTTCTTGTTTTAAGAAAATTATAAAAAAGAAGGAAAGAACCCTGAAAACACACCTGCCAATTAGTTGGGAGACCCTTAGAGTGTTCACTCAGATCGGGTTGCTGCTGGTTATGCTCGATTGCATCTTGCGGTGTACTAACAGATTCTTTTGCTGCTCGTGCCCTCTTGCGTTTGACCTTCTCTCGCCTGAATAAAAAAAATCACATTATTGTGCGTAAGCTGGACAGTGGGTGGATGTGAAATTATAGGTTTCTTGAGTCCCATACCAATCACCACCTAGAGGCTGAAAATTAGCATTATCTTTGGCCTCTCCACTTGCAATTTGCTTGGCATGCCACTCCTAAAATCAAAGGAATTTGAGAAACAAAAATTTGGAAGACTTCAATGTTACATGAAGGTAAGTTCCACATGCAAACCTCTATTTCCCTTTGACGCTTTCTTTCTAAGACCTCAAACACACTATCAGGTTCTTCCTCCTCTTCGAGCAACTCCTCTTTAGCTGCCTTCCACTAGTAATAATAAACATCTAAGATCAATTTCATGTTGAAGAAGAAGCAATCCAGGGAATGAAATCCAAAAAATACTTTTTGTTTTAAAAAAACTTGCCTTATCTACTAAACTTGAAACCTTCTTATTAGATTTTAATGAGGATCCAACTGCAACTGCTCGCTTCCTATTGCGTACAACTGAGAGCAAGGAGAGGAAAGGTAAGTAATCATGAATAACAGGATTGCTATATCATGTAGCTAAGTAGCTCACAAGGGACATGAACAGCATTCAACAATTACATCTCAAATTTTCATGGATGAACAAATAAAAGCAAGTAGGAAGTTTATGCAAATACTTGAAAAATAAAATAAACCTAATTATAATCAATTTATAAAGAAAGTGTATGGAAAGGCATGCTGACAAATAAACCACTAATATGACTGGATAAGCCCGTCACAAGGTGGGGGAAAGGTTTTTTTTTTGGGGGGGGGGATTGTGAAATAGAAGGTTAAAATTGTAAGTAAATATGATCAATTCTGGAAACATAATGCCTAACAACCTAGGAATGAGTTTAAGAACCCCTAGGTTGACAACAACCTCAACTTTACCAGCTAAGTTTGAAACAGGATCACCCAATCAGTAACACTAGACTTGCTCAGCATCTGTACCTTTTGTTTGGGCTTTAGGAACTAATGATGATGCATTGTTTTCTGCAGCAGATTCAGCAGTAGCAGGAGGCAATGAGACACCTTCGTCAACTGAAACAGTTGCAGGTGCATGGATGCTAGATGAGGTAGACGGACCATCACTAGATGCCCAGTCAGCCCCACCAACACCAGAATCATTAAAATTGATGGCGGGTATGGACTTTGAAACAGCTCCTGGTAAATTTAAAAAACCAGATTGATTTGTAAAAAAAATGCTGAAAGAACCAATAGTCAGAGAAGAATATTTACAGTAATAAAAAAATAGAAATTAATTCACTAACTACCAATACAAACATACCATCTTGAACTTCATAATAAGCAGCAGTGACAGCTGGATTGATCATAACTTGAGGATTTTCACTATACATGTTAGGAACTGAACTATTATAGTAGATATGTGCAGGTGGCATAGCAATTTGTCCATATATATTACTGCTTGGGACTTCAGAAGCTGCCTGCCCATAATACTCAGGAGCAACACCAGGATAAGATAGACTATATTGAGCATAAGAAAGGGGTTGCACTGTCTCTGTGTAAGATGGGAGAACACTATAAGAAGGTGCTAGTGGATCACCAGGTGGAGGGGGCACCTGATCATTGTCTGGTGGTGGTGGTGGAGGCACATGCTCATTATCAGGGGGTGGAGGAGGAATCCATTCATCATCTGGTGGAGGAGGAACAAATTCACCCTCCTCAGGCAACACAGAATGGTAGTCAACAGGTGGATTCAACTGAACCAGTTGATCTATGTGCATGGAATCCTTTGCAACAGGTACATCGATGACAGTAGTATTGCCTGAGGAATTCATATCTTCAACTTCCATGTCCACATCCATATCAACATCTTCCCCAACGTTATACCCATGTTTATGAATTGGTTCCTGAGGATTTATAATTGCTTCAACTTTTGAATTAATTTCTACATCTGTTTCCATATGACTACCAGGAGAACTAGACAATGGAACATGCTGACCATTGCCAGAAATTTTATTGTTGATATCTTTTAGAACTGCAGCCGAAGCATCATCGTGAGATTCATTAGAAACATCAGAAGTAATAGGGCTCCCTTCATTCTTATTATTATCTACCTCTGACTCATGTCCCATGCCATTCAGTTGGTCAGCCAATTCTTCAGAGACAGGGACATGTTTATCCTCAACATCCTCAACTTTATCATGTGAAGAATTACCAGTTTGCATCAAATCATCAGTGATTAAACTTTCAAGCAATTTTATCTTTCTGTCAGAATGCTCCCAGAATGGAAGCAAAGATGATCCACATGATGCAAGAGACCTAATATCAGAGAGCCTAATCTCAATCTCTAGCATGTACTTTGACAAGAAGTCCTGGACTAGCAAATTCTCCTTTGACCTGTGTATTATTCTGTTAGTTAAATCTGGAACTGGAAGAAATAAGCTTTTCACACTATGAAATAAATAATCAAACAAAATACTGCAAATAAATGATGCAGAGAAGCTAAAGTTAGATACTTACTTTTTCAGTGATTTCAGCCTCTCAAACAAACTCTCACTTTGTTTGACAAGACGAGAAGGAAAATCAATGTCCAATTGCTGTTGTTCTTCAACACCAAACTTGGAAACAGATGAATGGTGTCCCTCATCAGATAAATGCATATGGCCATCATTTCTAGTCAATTCATTTCCATTAACATCAGAAATCTGATTTTGATTTTTACATTCAACACTATCTCCATTAATTTGGGACCTGTGACCATGCAATTCTTTATGAGAAGTCACTGTGGCTTCCAATGAACCATCGATTATGAAAGCAGCAGAAGTGTCCTGCGTCACAGCTGAGTGCACATTGGAATTATCACCAACAGCAGCACTCTCTGTTTTATCATTGACAGAAGCATGAGGTATTGAGTCATTAGCCAACTGATCTGCATGAGCCAGTACCTGAGGCACTTCCCATGAAGTTTCCCCAGTTTCAATGTTCCAGTAATAATAGCGTTGACTTTCCTCGTGCATCACCATCTTCCATCCCAAACCAACATCAGTGACAACTTGTTCATCAAAACTTTCAGAAACATATATTTGATCTTTGGAAACAATTTCATTTTGCAAATTACCAGCAGCACCATCACTTTCATTTCTTTCACTGTACCCAACATCAAGTGAAGTAGAATTTTGTATTGTATTTTGCTGTCCATTATTCTGAGCAACAAGATCTACTGGGACACTGATGTCCAAATCTTTGGATCCTTCATCAAGTACAAGCTTAGCCTGACAAAAATAAAACAGAAAAAAAGTATAAATAGTACATAAAAACATAGCTTATTCTCTGTAGAATGAAGTACCATACACATATTTCACAGACAATATTTCCTAAAATTGTCATGAGTGGCACAGGAATATACCCTATATATCAAATAATGCAATAAAATGCAAAAAATGAGTATACATAGCTCATACTTCTAGATAGTGCTAGATAAATATGAATATCATATGATATTAGGAAAAAGTTATGGTAAACAGAATTCCAATCTAAAGAAGTATTCATAAATTGTTGCAAAATCATAAGCCCTTAATAAAAAAAATTAAAATTGTTACTCCCTCCAGTCTTGATTATAAGCAAAAAACGACACACTTCACACCTATTAAGAAAATTAGTTAACTTTTTAAATTGTGTCATATCCAACTTAAAAATAAACACTCTTCCTAAACTATCCTTTATTGGAATTTGATATCAAGCATAAAAAATTCTTTGGTATTTTGGAGAGAGTCACATTAAATAATGCATACGTAATTGAGATTTGCTTATATTTGAGACCAAAAAATAAGGGGCTTTGGTTGCATATATTCAAGACCGGAGGGAGTATATTACAGCATCAGAAAAAGGGACCTCAAGCAAAGGAAACTAAAAAATAAAATAGAACAACGATAGAAAACTTTATAAACTTGCTGAAAAATGATAGAGACCGAAAATTTGTACATCAGGAAGACAGGGACTCACTCTCTCAAATAACATGAGTATATTATGCTTAATCCATCGAATATACACTGAGGGGAATTCAAACAATATAGTAACATTGAACCAGGCCCAGTATTGTCATACCCTCCTCACCATAAGAGAATAAAAAAAATGATGTATCTTATTGCCCGGAGGCTCCACGCTATGCGCAGGTAAGGGGGAGGGATATTGTACACAGTCTTGCCCTTGCATATGCAAAGAGGTTGTTTCCGGGTTTGAACCCATGACCAACAAGTCACCAATACACAAATTGACCGCTGTGTCAGGGCTCGCCATAAGAGAATCAATTAGGAAAATTGTTAAGATCAGGAATATCAATATATGCACCACACAAGACCAACCACAAATAAGAAGCTCAGATACATATCTGGTATGACAAAATCAAAGTTTTGACTCAGAATACAAATGTAGGTAGTAGAATACCTCTTCATTAAGCATGGGGCTTTGCACATTTGCATCATTAAGCCCTTTGCTTGATCCGTCATCCCCTTCATCATCACTATATTGCCCAAGTAACAGCAGGGGATTCTGTGGTTGTTGACCTGAAGACAAGATGCCAGCATGTTAGAAACTACAGAAATGTTGGATTATTGACCATGCAATATCAAGAATATTAAAAAAGAATGGCAAGAAGATTCAAAAACTATTAAAAAAAAGAGAGCTACAATTGACATGAAAAACAAAAAGCAACTTAAGGATGAAAAATAGTTTCACAAGCATTTTAGCTTGCATCATCTGAGTCACCTGTTACAGATGGGAAATGTCAGTAAGCCATTAAGCAAATAAAGCCAGAAACATACGAACCGATAAAACTTTCTACCGTCTGAACCTCAGTAATCCCTTGATGCAGCCAAAAGGGGAGGAAAACGATTAGGAGTCATTCATATTTCAATGTGGCAGGGCCGACCTCATCTGAGATGAATGTTCCCAAGACCACAGCATCCCTACAGTCTGAGAACAGTTTCTTGGGGCAAACAACAAAACATGTCTTGTATATACAGTTCCATATTTCCACCAATTTAATGTTGAGCACTCAAGTCCTCTAAATATAGTCCTTTTGAGAAAACTGACAGAACCCACCTGAAGAAGAGGGTGAATTGGGTAACCCATCACGATGTTGAGAATCAGTATCTCCTCCAGCATCACCTTGTAGAGTGGAGCCACCCAACTCTCCTGGAAATGTGTAAATTAAAAAACATAACAAGTAACCAAAATGGATTAAAAACCACTTCCGTAATTTGTCTCGCTAAGAATTCCCTAGCATATTTTATGACTGGTGCAGTACACTGAACACTCAAAAGCATAGAGTTTCAAAACACCAATCCAAAAACATGTCTTATGCACAGGCTCCACAAGTCATTAGCACATTCCATAGCATTGCACACACCAATTATTTTAAAGACACATACATAATACTTGGATATATATTATAAAGCATAAACTACCCCAATGGAAAGTAACTCTGCCCAAATGGGAAAACTCAACTTTTATTTGCCCAAGACAAAAGCATCAAAAGAAAAATAATATGTAACAACTCACCTTCAATTTCAACAACAACGTGAAAAACACATGCGGAAAAAGACCCAGGAAGCAAAAAAAATACGATGAGATAATAGTCAATACAATACGCATATATTATTTGATTCGATAAGTACCATAATACTAAATTAACAAATTCACGTACAAATCATATTACTATCACTTCCAATAGAACTTTCAACAAACTATAAAAAAAAAAAAAACTAGAAAGCAAAAAAAAATAAATAAATAAAGAACATGGGATATAAGATCATAAGAGTCATTGAAATTTATTCGATAAAAATCTCGTAGTACCAAATTAACAAATTCACATACAAATCATATTACTTTCATTCTCAACCAAAACTTCAACAAAATATGACAAACCCTAGAAAGCAAAATAATACAAATTTCACAACAGCAAAAAAAAATCCATAAGCAGCAAAGATATATGTGCCAGAATCAAAGTTTCCGAATTCGAAGCAATAGGAAAAACTAATCACAAAACAAAACAATTTGAAGAAACAAAAAAAAAAGAGTTAAAGGAAGCAAAGGTAGTGATTACCAGAGGGTTCCGCGAAAAGATCGAGTTTGACTCTGCGACCGGCGTTGCTGATAGCGGCGAGGCGACGACGCTCTTTTCTTTTCCCCATTCGTTACGCTGTTCGAATTTCGATTCAACAAACGGTTTGTGTCGCGCTGTGTGCAAAAACGGAGCTTTGGTTTTTAGGGTTTGCAGTGTTTTTTTGCATTTGAGTCTCTGAAAAACCAAAACCAACAAAGAAGATGAATACGGGTCGCAGGATTCGGATACGGGTTTCTCTGCGGTTACGTGTCTGGCTCGTTAGTACGGTGTCTTGATAAGTGAAGGCCACGTGGAAAGACTAAAAGAGTATAAATTTCATTGCGGTTACGATCTCGCATTTAACGGGTTGAATAGATATTGTTCCATGTTAGAAATCGAATTTGTGATTACATCCTAGTATTTTAATTTAATTAGTGAATCTTTATATATTAAACTATTTATTATTTATATAAAACAAAACTATTTTAATATATTTTTCAAAAATCAAAATAAAATATAGAATATAATATTTAGTTTGATTTAAATACAAAAAATAGTATATTTTTAATATTTTAACAATAACTAATATTTTCTAAAATGATAATTCATTAGAATTTAAAAAAAAAACTAGGATTTAATTTGAATTAAAAGATAATAATAAAGTATGTTGATAATGATTAGTACATTTTCATTTAAATTTAAAAATAATAGTAATTGTGATAAATAAAAATAAAGTAATTTAATTTATATTTAAAAATGATAACATTCTTATAATAATAATAATGATAATAATTTAAAGTTGAAAAAATTATAAATCTAAAAAATAGTTTCACTTCCATAAGTGTGCGTGAAAATTTTATTTAACTTCTTTAAAGTGAGTAACTCACTTTAGAAGGTAAAGTAAATAGGATTTATCGTATTTAAATTCAACAATTCGTTTTTAGAAGATAAAGTAAGTAATTTTGTTAATGAAAAAATTAACAATTGATATTGCATGTATTAGAATATAATAACTTGTTTTAGAGGAGCTATATGATAGCTATGGCAGCCCATTTCGAGGGCTATCTCCTTCACAAGAAGCATAAGCAATAGCTTAACATTCAGCTCTTGTTTGGGTGACTTGCTTAAAGATTGTAAGCAAGTTATGGACATTCTCTGTGGCCAGACCAATTCATAAAGTAATGGACCCCACACATAAAAAGAAGATCTCACATTATATGGAGGATTACAATCACTTATTCATTTTTATCATTTTAAATTAGTTATTTTTTAATTATTTTGAATAATTTAGGAATACGATATTTTGTTTCATTCATATATCTACAATTTGTTTCATTCAGTTGTCTTTAATTTGTTTTATTAGTTATCTTCAATTTTAACAATTTGAATTTAAATTAGGATTTGTAATTTAAAAAAAAAAAAGAGAAAACAAGCATTAATGGATGGGTGTTTTCACAAAACTTCTTATCTCTCTTCCCTATTTCTATTAGTATCCCCTGTTCTTTTCCCTACATATCTAGCCTACTCACCTCCATGGCCGATAATATGCCTATACTCGGAAATCCATGATGTATCTTTCCAATCGAGTCCCATTGATAATCTGTCCACAACCACAAAAATAATAGAAAATCCATTAGAGTTAGGTATGGGCAAATTTATCCAGGTTGTGTTCGGTGAAGCAATGGGTTGGAGTAGGCCATATGGTGAATGATTTGGTGGTTTAATTTTTTTGGCATTCGTCACACTGTTTGACAAAACTTTTAATATCTATTTTCATCCCTTTCCATGTGATGACTCTGTTCAAGTGTAAGAACTTTTTTGTGCTCTAGAATGTCCTCCCATCAAGGAGCAATGAAATTCATGTATCAGTTTTCGTTTTAGGTCTGAGTTCGTCGGAACGAAGATCCTGGATTTGTGTAGTAGTAACTTATTCTACATTTTCCGTTCTACCCATTTTATTTGGTTTTGTAATAAGCCCTTGGATGACTGTAATAGCGTAGGGGTGGCCACTCATGCTCAAGGAAATCGGCCTGCACTATTCTCAGCCTCACCCCGACCTGCACTTTCTCGGCACCACCCATGCAGGTCCGACTACCTCATATGCAACCAAACCGGTCTCTCATGAGTTCGACCAACATGCTACCCAACCCGGCCTTCCATTTAGCAAGAAGCCCGGCCACCCAAGAATCCAGCCATTCATACACAACGAACCAACAGTCGCGCCTTTGTTGGGCGCCACTTCCACCAGGTTGCGCCTCCTCAGGGCGTGTCTGAACACGCATGCTGCTAGCGCCACTGAACGCGCCTCTGTAGGACGCCACTCAGTGCCATATTTACGTAAAAAGCTTCCAAACAGCAGTGTTTACGTAATTTTTTATTAAAATTATAATATTTAAATTTTTTTGCCCTAAAAATCTTTTGCTTGTAGACATATTTTTTACTTTATTCCGAATTGCATTTACCCTATCAAGAGATATGAACAAGGTTTTTATGTTGAAAGGAGCTTTAGGATTTATGCACTAATAGAGAAGCTCCTTGGATGCCTGGTAGTTCGTTCGATAACATAGATGTGGCAGTGAGTTTAATTTGTAAAAAAGTGCAAAACATCTTCAAATTATTCGAGAGGAATTTGTCTGACTTTGGAACCACTTCCATGGAAATTGGGAAATGGAAGAAGATTGGGTTCCAACTTCCAAACATTGGTAGACTGATGGATATTATATACTATCCTTCAACTTCATGGTGTTAATGATGACTCAAAAGTTAGCATATTTATTGATATATTTGGCCATTGGGACCTTACCAACATTGATTCTATCCTTCCAACTCATCATATTGTTAACAAGATCAGGGCCATGTCCCCCCTTAAAGCACTACCATAAATAATTGCATAGCATGGGCTTCAACTAATGATGGATCTGCTTATGACATGTTGTGTTTTTATAGATTTCGATCAAGAGCAACTATATATAACATGATTCTTTGTTTGATCATGGCAATTTATTAATTGTCCTTCTTAGCAAAGTCACGATGAATTAAACTTGATTTGAGGGTTATTGTTGTGGCAACATATATGATATATGATTAGACCTATATTTAGGAACAAACATGCTCTCTTTATAAGGTTATGTGTGTGCTTGGGTTATCCAAAACATAATTTGGGAACATGTTTGTCTCATGTAACGTTTTGCTAATTATGATTTTAATGCTCTCAATTGAAATTCAAATGTGCTTTAAATAGTTATGTTTATGATTGATTTGGCTACAATAATTGATGGTATTGTTTTAATTTTATAAGAATCAAAGCATTCCACTTATAAATTTTAGGTTTAACTTTGCTGCTAAAAATCCCGATTGTTTGGTCGACCTTCCCTCTTTTGTTAACTTGTGGGAGCCAAAAACTTGGACGAAGTTTACCAAACTTTTTGGTTTGTCCATCATATTTAGTACTAGTGTTAGTTGTAGACTAGTAGTTGTTTCTCACGTGGAAAGAGATGTTTGCCTAATTCTTGCTAGTTGGATGTTTTTTGAACTCTCAATCGCAAATATTTTGTGTCTTCTTAAAATGGGCTTGCACTTGTCAAAAATATTCTTTTTGTTTTGAACCCTCGTGTTCATTAGAAGAAAAAAGATTTTGATTAATTCATAATTTGACTTAGAATAAATTAAATCTAGTAAAAAATTATTTTTGTTAAAGATTAAATTTAGATAATATCCAAACAATTCAATCTCAACTTTAACATATTAATCACATGTAAATAATCACTTAATTACTTGCATACATTAATTAATAAATATTTATCTATTATAATATATATTAATATATAATTGACGGGTAATGTTTGAATACTAAATTGTATTTTACGATACTTTATACTTCTTTAATTTTGTTGAATAGTAACATTAAAAGTTAAATTTCAATATATATTGATTGTCAAAAATTTCTTTATACATTATCAATTAACTAGATAGCATTTTAAGTATAGCTTTTCAAGTAAGTATCACATAATGACATAACATAACAGTTTATGATTAATTGAGAGTATAAAAAAATTATATTATCGAGATATTTTAATTAAATTTAATATTCAAACCAATTAATTTTTTTCTCTCTTAAAATGTGACTTTAGGGTGCTCTCTTCCTTTTCCCTTTTTCATTCTTCATCCTCTTCAAAAATGTTTTTGGCTTATTTTAATTACAATCACATCGGAGATTGTAATTTTATTTTTAAAAATATTGTGTCAGACGGTAAAATTTCTAAGCAGTTAAACATATGTTTGCCAATCTTTTATAAAGCTACTTCGAAATTAAAATCTAATAAAAGTATAGTTATTTGACAGAGTAGTTTAAAAGTTCATTTTTTATTATTCCACATGAATTAGTTCATGATAAGAGTAAGAGGAAAGTTAATTAGAGTATGTATTTTGTAACTTATTTTGAAAGCAACTTCAGCTCCTCTTTTTACGATACTTTTCCACTTGTTTTCTTTTATAAAAATAATTCTCCTTAATTTTTTTTAGAACTTCTATTCAAATATGTTTGACCCACTTTCTCTTTTATAACAGAAAGAAAAGGCGAAAAAAAAAAGAGTAAAACACTGCATGAAGATATCTTTTAATTTATTTTTGAAAACATGTGACGTAGCAATATGTTTTTTTTTTTTTACCTCTGAAGTTTTTTTTTTACGATAAAAGTAATGTGATTTTTTTGTTCCAATGGTTCTTTTTGTTAACTATAAACGAGAGACGAGAAAATATATGAGATAAATAAATGATATGTTGAAAAATGTAAAGAAAAATATATTATGAAAATGTTACAAAAAAAATGTTCCACATGAGCTCCCGTTCTGCGGCGTCGTGGCAGGACCGATAGGAGATTGGGCTCCGGATAAAAATAGTTTGAAATTATAATATTATAAATATTACCAAAGAAAAAGAAAAATGATTATAAATATTTTGTATATAAGTAAAATTATTCAATTCAAATACACATCAAAATATCACCCTTGCAACATGACATGCATGGATCCTTTTTCTTTCTTCTTAAATGTTTAAAGAAACAAAAATGCATTCAAAGGAGTTAAAGTTTGTTTGTTTGCACGTAAAAAAAAAATGTTTGTTGAATAAGAGTATATGAAATGAGAGTATAAAAACATAAAGAAAATCATATTATTCAATGTTTAAACTAAGAAATTATTTCAGTTTGATAATTATATAATCATTATAAAAAGATCACTATTAGTATATATTTATAATTATATATAACACTATAAAATAATTTATAATTTGTCTAATTTGTTGGATCAGACCAATAATCTAGATGAGGATTGAATAAATTCTTTTAATATTTATTAATTTGTTCTTAACACCAATTAAAAACACTCATTTAAATCAATTAAAATTTCTTCAAAATATATTTAGAAAATATAAACTATTATAATTATAATGACCCTTAAAATCAATTTCACTCCCAAAATAATTAAAAAACTTAGAGTTATATAGAATAAAAGAAATACACAAGAGTTTATATTTTTTCAGTCCAATTTGTAAATCCTCTTAAAACTTATACTATATAGAGAACATAAGTACAAACTATATGCACATACAATTCTCTAATAGAAATCAAATAATTTCTTTTAAATGTACAAGAAAAGATCTAAAATTGAAACTCTATCAATTCTCTTAATATTTTTGGTAATCCTAACCAAAGATCACAATCTAAAAGAACAAAAGATAAAGGATTGAATGCACCTTAAATGTGTAGATCTTTAATCTTCAATATTTTTCACAAAATTGATCAATTCACGATTGTAAAATGAGTGATCCTTTGATCAACATCAATCTTCATACTAATTGCATTATTATTCTTTTAGAAGATTATCTTTAAATGTTTTTCTCAAAATCTGAACAAATAAAAAATCTCTTAGAAAGAAAACACATAAGGATATTTATAAATTTTGACCGTTAACACAGTTATAATCAATTATAAAATTAGATAATCAATTAATTTGTCAAAATCTTCTTTGTTCTGCATTTCCAAAAACTGGTTAATCAATTATCAAAAAGGTAATCGATTCATTCGTTTCAGTTTGAAAATTTTTGTTCATTCTGTGCCGACTCAAAAATCGATTATCAAGTGTGATAATCGATTATATAATCACATAGAGAGCTTATCTTTGTTTTGAGGAGTTGATTAATCGATTATCAAATGGAGTAATCAATTGTCCTAAGTTACATATCTTTTATTCTTTTGAAATTGGTTTGGACATTCAATTACCAAATGAAACAATTGATTAATTCGATACTACTAGTCAAATTTCAAGTAGAAGTAATTTCTTAAGAAACTTAGAGAATAAAAATGCTTCATTCACTTCATGTTTGATGAGTCACTAAGCATGAAAAAGAAATAAGATTATATCACACACATGCCTAATCTAAAATATTCAATACAAATGTCTCATATATTAAACATGTTAGACATTATAAAATTAGGACTTCAAGCTTTAATCTAACATAATTACATTTACTCACATAAAAATTATAAATCAAACTAATATTTGAAACAAAAGAGGTCATAAACATAATATAATTACATAAAAAATAATTTAACAAACAAATAGAAAATAATATGATATTTAATTTTTCACTTTGAATATAATTTTCATCATATTTATTATCTTTTTTTTCAACATAACTTGAGCTTTATAAGTTATATATATATATATATATATATATTAATGAGACATCAATTAAACAAAAAAAAAGTATGATTCAAAATCGTGTTAGAAAATAAAACATTATAATTATTTTGAGAGAAGAATTATTTTGACCCACTCTACAAAATTATATTAAAAGACTAAATTATTATTTTTTAAATAACAAACCAATATAATAGAAAACACGAAGTACTTAAAGTTTATGGTAGCCTTTTTAAATATAATAACCTTTTATTGGGAAAACATTAATAAAACACTCTTAGATATACATATGATCCGGAAATTTGATATATATATATATATATATATATATATATATATATATACAAAAATGTTCTCAGAGGTACTTGTGGCCTTGTGGGTTGTACTATCTGTCATCGACCATATCACTTTCGTCACCTTCACAGATACATTCGTCGCAATCATCCGTTTCACTTCCACAAATTCCTCCTAATTCTAACCAAACTCTTCACTACTCCAAATCCCACAACTTCTCTTCTTTTTTTTTTCCTCCTTCTTTTCCCTTTTTCTGTTGCCCGATCTTCTGCCTACAAGGTTTGATTTTCCTCCCTACCCTCTTCGGTTTATTGCTTTTTAATATCAGATGAGCCTGCATAACGTATTTTATGGTGTATTTTTATGTGGGGTTCTTGAGTTTTCTGTAAATTTTGTTCCTTTTTTTTTTTGTGTGTGTTGATTTTGTTGCTGGTTCGCATAGATCGATGGGTTTTTTTCGTGCATGTGAATAGTGAATTGTCCTGAATTCAGAATCTGATCACTTACCAATTTGAAAAGCCGAGTTCTTTTGATGTGGGGATGTTGAAATTTGAATCTGGTGTTGTTCTGAGGCGATTTTGATAGGTTTTGTGTGTGAGGATGGATGTGGGATCATGGATCCGAGTTTATCAATTATCAGTAATTGTTGTGTGTGAGTGTTTTTATTTTATTTTTAAGATTATGTATTTATTGAAAATTTGGTTTTTGATATGGGCAATGTAGTATCACCCCATCTTGTCGAATAAGGCTTGTTTGTTGTTCTATTTTTGTTGTTTTGCTGTTGTTTTATATATATATAGTTCTATCTTGAGTTCCTTAATCCTTGTTAATTTCTCAATTTATGTGGCAAATTACTTCAACATCCAAACATTTTGGAACGAGTTTAAGGAGTGTTTGATAGGTGTACATACATATATCATTGAAATGTGAATTTATATGCACAATTTCATGTCATTCAAAGTGAAAGGAAGAAAGCAATGCACAATTGCCTTTGATTGTTGATACTTTTAGTATGTAGTGATAAGTAACTTCCAGTTTCAAATGAATTCTGCTTGTGATTGAAATATGGAACCGGTAATGCTGCTTTGTTTTCAATTTGAGTACCTTCTAATATCAGAATGTCATGGATATTATGTTTCAATTCTGAAGCCAGGTTTCTTTTTCCTATTGTTGCCTTTAAAATTTTGCAGATCTTGGTATTTGGGATTGATCCTCTGGAGTTGGAAATGGTTAAAAGGTTCAGTTGCCTTGTGCCCGCTTATGATGACTTTATGAGGGATGAACTAAATGGAATGTCTAACTGATTTGTTCTTGGAACAGTTATGGAGTGTTCTGATTTGCGAAAGATATCATGTTGCAGTGCTTAGAGGGACTTAAGCCTTTATTTGCGTCCATATTGCGATGTTGTGACCTGGATATATATAACCAGCCAAGAGGCCTTGAAGATCCTGAACTTCTTGCTAGAGAGACAGTGTGTATGCACTTAACCTTAATTTATGCTTATGATTCATTAATTGTCACTTTTGTTCTTACATAATTTGATTACAAATTAATTTTGATTTTTCAACCTATGTGCTTTGGTTGAGAATGTGCGCTTCTGAAGTGTATCTTGTATTATTCCATTGTATTTGAGGTAACTTTATTAGTGTCGATGAATAAGGAAAAGAAAAGCAACAGCATAGAAAATGCAATTATCGTGTTTGTTTTGCTGGATTCTGTTGCCTCTAATACGGTTGTTAGGAAATAAGTATGTAATATTTGTGCTAAAGATAGCTATTTTTTTGCTTGTATATGCAGTCAGTGTAAGTGAAATAGAAGCACTCTACGAGCTCTTCAAAAAGATTAGCAGTGCTGTAATCGACGATGGGTTGATTAACAAGGTTTGTCTGTTTTGTCATTGGAAGACATTGTGTTTTGGGCATATTGTATTTCACTAGTTGAGCCTTTTTCAACAATGAAAGAAAATAAATATCTCATATTAAGTTTTATTTATCATTCTGTGTACTGTAAATTCTATTGTTCTATTTTGCCATCTATTTTTCTTGAAGGGTTTAGTTTTCAAAAATCTATCAGATGTTACATTCAATTTTAGATATCATTTGCAGGAAGAGTTTCAGTTGGCATTGTTCAAGACAAATAAAAAAGAAAGTCTGTTTGCTGATCGGGTATTGCTTTTGTTTTTTTTTTATTTTTTTATGCAAATATCTTTACCTTCAAGTATGAAAATCTCTTTCCTTGTTCATATCAGGTTAATATCCACACAGAAACACAAAAAATTGGCCTCCCTGTATAATGCTTAATGACTGAAATTTTGGTTGTTCTCTCTTTTTTTGTTATTATTGGCCATTGTGATCTCCCAAGGCAACTATTTTAGCAGTTTGACATCTATATCAATCACCTTGTCTATTCATTCTCATTTCTAAATGTTCAGTTGTCTCCCTATTTTACCATTTCTTCTTTTTGGGCCAAGAAAAAGGTTCCTGACTATTACAATAGTTCAGGTTGTGCCTTATACATCTGAAGATACTATCTATTATGACCTATCTTTTCTGTTCAGGTCTCGGATTTGAGCCATGTGGCTATTTTGTGCCTTTGTGGGCATTAACCACATTGGTTCATGTATAATTTCATATGCTGTCTACTAGAGTATCATATTTGTTTATATATACTAGTTTGAATAGTTCATTGAACATGAGAATTGCAAAAAATATGTTAAAATTTGTACCTTGAGTGGATTATAATTTTAAAAAGTAGTGAGTGAGTGTATGTGCATGTTTGTACAACTAAAAAGATGACAGATTTAATACAATATGAAATAGTTAATTTATCTGCATAAGTAATGTATGCACACAATGCATGCTATGGCAGCCATTAGCTTAAGATGCAAGCATTATTCTTGTTTTTTCCCCACATATTATTCCCTTCCATTTCCAACAATATTCAAGTTCTATATCTGTTTACGTATTATTTCAATATTATAT
Organism: Glycine tomentella; assembly: GCA_007407185.1. Taxonomy (NCBI): domain Eukaryota; kingdom Viridiplantae; phylum Streptophyta; class Magnoliopsida; order Fabales; family Fabaceae; genus Glycine; species Glycine tomentella. The sequence goes on along the minus strand of PYAF01001680.1, from coordinate 1,391,323 downwards.
TTTGTTCAAAAATTGATTCACATTACTCCTTGTGGTTGGTATCTGATATGAACTTCTCTCTAACTTAGGTATTTGATTTATTTGACACAAAACACAATGGGATACTGGGTTTTGAAGAGTTTGCTCGTGCTCTCTCCGTTTTCCATCCAAATGCCCCCATTGATGATAAGATCGAATGTATGTTGTACAGATTTTTTTTTCCTACAATTATTATTTTAGCATTCAGATTTTCTGTAAATTTAAGAACAATACACAATTGGAATCAAGTCTTTGATTTTCTTTAATATAACCTTTTCAAATAAACAAAAATTGAACCCATGTGATATCATGTTTCAGTTTCCTTTCAACTATATGATCTCAAGCAGCAGGGTTTTATTGAAAGGCAAGAGGTACTTAGTCGTCTTTGGTTTAATTCTAAATTTTTTGCTCCTCATTTAAGACAAACCTGATTTTTGTATGACTTTCTAATAGGTGAAGCAAATGGTAGTTGCTACACTTGCTGAATCTGGCATGAACCTATCAGATGATGTTATAGAAAGTATAATTGACAAGGTTTTACCCCATTTTCTATAACTTACATTTCTAAGTTGTAATAGTGCACGAGTCTTAAGAGTCTCATTTTCTCTTTTTGAAAACTCACATGGATAGTTTCAACATTAAATTTTGGATTTCTTTAGACCTTCGAGGAAGCAGATACAAAGCATGATGGCAAGATTGACAAGGAAGAGTGGAGAAACCTTGTTTTGCGCCATCCGTCACTTTTGAAGAACATGACCCTTCAATATCTCAAGTAATTCTTTAATTAATATTTTTCTAGTCAATTTCTGCGGTACTCTCCCTAGTGGAGATAACCAAATAACTGTCATTTATTTTTTAAAAAATGGATGAGAAGTGATATGGCCTCTACTTCATCGGAAAGTCTAAAATCAACTGCAGCTTATTTGGTATTAGTATACTATAAATCAAGCTACAAAGAAAGATAAAAAGATCTAAATTAGAAAAATCTCTTCATATTGAAGGACAACTACTTTGTTTTTAGTAATTTAAATTTTGAAAAGAGTGGCATGAAAATGAATACTAACTTTAAATTCAGAAAGAGATCAACTTAAATATCTAGATTCATATATGTTACTCATGGTGTGGGATGGTTGACAAATAATCATGCCCCATAAGCATGTTATTTTGGGGTTCGATCCCTAGACCCATGTGAATAGAATAACATCTACTGTGAGAGGTCGGTCCTTTAAATGGATCTCAATACTTCGAGAAATTAGTCTCTATCTCTCGGCTAGAAAATACCCTAGGTTCACCCAAAAAAGATGCATATATGCTAAACCGAGTTCAGGTTTCACAAAAAGATGCATATATGCTAAACCGACTTCAGGTTTCACTCAGTGAGATGTGTAGATCATTGAACATTATATGAACTAACATCTTTTTTTCCTTCTTTTTCTTTCCCTGTATTTCTCTGGTCTTTTCTGATATCCTTTTTAATGCGTATGGGCAGGGACATCACCACAACATTCCCGAGCTTTGTATTCCATTCACAAGTAGACGATAGTTGAAGATAATTTCTCCTATGGTTTCTTCCTTTGGACTGCATGGCCACTTGTGTAGAAAGGAGGGCATGGCAGATAGCCTTGCTTTTACCTTACATTTGTTATATCTTTGAATAATGTATTTTGGTTTGTGGATTCTTTTGTTGGGGTTTAACTTTCTCATTTTTTTCTTCTAAACTTCCAGACACATTTGGTTCCCATTTTTCAAAACTAGGATTTCAAAAGCAAGATTGGAAGGTTGTGTAGAGTTTGTTTTTAAATTATGAGTTATGATATGTTGCTTCACAATGATAGTCATAGAAATTTATTTTTAGACAAAACTTGTCTACCGCATTTAAATGTTTTTTTTTCCCTTTGTTTGAATATGATTGTAGTCCTAAAAATAGGGAAAGTTCACTTTTAATTTTGAAAAGTAAAAGATTTCCTTTAAAAAATGTTTTAATCTAATTACTTTAAAAATGTAATAAACTATTTTTTATATTTTATAGTTTAAAAGTGAACATTTTGTTGTTCTTAGGTAACTTTTGTGTTTCCTTTTCAATTTAATGAGCACTAATCATCTTCAAAAGGTCAATTTTAAAAGATTAAATTAATCTGTTATTGTAAAATGAAATCTGTTTATTTCTAAATAAAAGTAAAAATAAATCTTTTTAGTGATTTGAAATTGTCACAAAATTCACAATGACTTCAATTTTTAACAACTAAATTAAAATTCCTTAAAAAAAAGCTGAATAACCGTTTATGGAAATTACTCCGAATTTTATGAAAACGTTTATTTACTTATGAATAATCTTTTTCTAATTTTTAAATTTTTTGAAAAGTAGTGTCTTAATATATAATTTTTGGCTTTTAAATAAATATTTCAATTGTTGTTGCTCACCAGTGAAAACTCTAAATAAAACAGGTTGTTCGTAATTAATTTTAGTTTTCGAGATAAAAAAGGATGGACGGAAGAACAAGAAACTGAAATAGTGGCTTTCAAACTCAAAATTGTCACATTTACAGCATCGCAATGTCTCTAAAATAAAATTATTAAAAATTAAAGTTAAATATTATCTTACGGGTAAGTTATAGCACTTAGTTTTTCTCATGAAATTTCTCTTTTCCAATAGAGACTTTAACAACAAAAAATTCAATGTTGAACGTCTTCACGAGAATTAACTGTGTTTATTGACAAGATAAAAAGTGATCATGTCCAAGTTAGCAGCAAGCCATCCAAAGTGCAATTGTTGTCAACACTGATTGAAAATTATCATGAATTCCACAAATAGCCATAAATCCAACTACCAAAAAAGCTACAACCAACAACTCGCAAATAGACCACCCGCGAAATTAACAGCTAATTAGCTAAATATCCATTGAACACTGTCATCAATCCAAAATGAAAAAGAGAAAAAACATAGCCAAAAAAGTACAAGATTTTCGCCGCATTAGAAGCTAAGCTACTAATAAGAAACGGATCATATTTAAGTTTAATCAACCTCCTCCATCTTGCTGCCCTCAGCATCAGCTTCGGCCTCCTCCAGTGGGGGCATCTCAGCATCAGCTTCACCTGCATCGTCGTCGATGCTCAGTCCAAGCTTCAACATTCTGTGGATCCTGTTTCCGAAAGTGTTGGGCTCGTCAAGGCTGAAACCAGATGTGAGAAGAGCAGTCTCAAACAGCAACAGAACAAGGTCCTTCACGGATTTGTCATTCTTGTCGGCATCAGCACGCTTCCTGAGCTCCTCCATGATTGGGTTCTCAGGGTTGATCTCCATCGTTTTCTTGCTTGACATGTACCCTGCCATGCTGTTATCCCTTAGAGCCTGGGCTTTCATTATCCTTTCCATGTTTGCGGTCCAACCATATTCACCAGTCACAAGACAGCATGGTGAATCAACAACACGGTCAGAGACCACAACCTTCTCAACCTTGTCACCCAAAACATCCTTGATCACCTTGCAGAGGTTGTCAAACTTCTCCTTCAACTCTTCTCGCTTCTTCTTCTCATCTTCACTATCGTCAAGCTTGAGCCCTTCTTTGGTGGCAGAGACAAGCTTCTTGCCCTCAAATTCCTTGAGCTGACCAACAGCATATTCATCAATGGCATCAACCATATAAAGAACCTCGTATCCCTTCTTCTTCAACTTCTCCAAGAATGGAGAGTTCTCAACAGCCTTCTTGCTTTCACCTGTGATGTAGTAGATGTCACTCTGACCTTCCTTCATCCTGGTCACGTAATCCTTGAGGCTTGTCATCTCATCACCACTCTTGGTGGAGTGGTACCTGAGCAATTCAGCAATCTTTCCCTTGTTCTGTGAATCCTCATGGATACCAAGCTTCAAGTTCTTGGAGAAAGCCTCATAGAACTTGTTGTAATCCTCCTTGTTCTCTGCAATTTCAAAGAAGAGCTCGAGGCACTTCTTAACCAAGTTCTTACGGATGACCTTCAAGATCTTGTTCTGTTGTAACATTTCTCTTGAAATGTTGAGTGGTAGATCTTCAGAATCCACAATACCCTTGACAAAGCCCAAATACTCAGGAATCAACTCCTCACAGTTGTCCATGATAAAGACACGGCGGACATAAAGCTTAATGTTGTTAGGCTTCTTCCTTGTGTCAAAGAGGTCAAAAGGTGCCCTCTTAGGAACAAAGAGGATAGCCTTAAACTCCAACTGTCCCTCAACTGAGAAGTGCTTGACAGCCAAATGCTCTTCCCAGTCATTGGTGAGACTCTTGTAGAAAGCAGAATACTCCTCCTTTGTGATCTCCTCAGGCTTCCTCATCCAAATGGGCTTCTGCTTGTTCACCAAGGACCATTCATGTGACACTTCCTTAATCTTCTTTTTCTTTTTTTCTTCCTTCTCCTTCTCTTCGTCAACATCCTCCACCTTACCCTCCTCATCCTTCTTCTCTTCCTCATCCTCATCATCAGAGATCTCCTTCTCAGTAGTCTTCTCAATCCAAAGAGAAATTGGGTAGCTAATGAACTCAGAATGCTTCTTGATCAAATCCTTCAAGCGGCGCTCCTCAAGGTACTCAAGCTGATCTTCCTTGAGGTAGAGAGTGATCTTAGTACCTCTGCCAAGAACCTCACCAGAGTTATCCCTAGTGACAGTGAAAGAACCTCCAGCTTGAGACTCCCAGACATACTGCTCATCATCATTGTGTTTGGTGGTAACAATGACCTTCTCAGCAACAAGATATGCAGAGTAGAACCCCACACCAAACTGTCCAATCATACTTACATCAGCACCCGCAGCCAAGGCTTCCATGAATTCCTTGGTACCAGACCTAGCAATTGTACCCAAGTTGTTCACCAAATCTGGAAAAACATCACCAAATCAATTAGAGACTATAAACAAGTAAACAAAAAAATATTTGTTCCACAATTAGAGACTATCAAACTTACCAGCTTTGGTCATGCCAATACCACTGTCAACAATGGTCAGTGTGTTGTTAGTCTTGTCGGGAATAATATGAATGAACAACTCTGGCTGAGCATCGAGCTTGCTCTTGTCCGTCAAACTCTCAAATCGAATCTTGTCCAAAGCCTACAATTTTACATACAGAAACATAATTAACCCATATAAATAAACCATTATTAACACAGCCGCACATGGCAATAAAGAATTTCTGCATCACAGTACAACATTCCCATCATAATCTGTCTCCATCGTATACAATTTCACTCTTTCAAAACAATTAGATAACACTAATTCACTATTCACTATTAGAATATGAGCAAAACACCGTTAAAGAGCACCATCAATCGCAGCCCTTACATAACAAAGCCTAAACAATAACCTAACCGCAAGCGAACTAAAACCTAATCCACCATATCAGAGCAAAAGACAATATCAACATACAAACAGTAAATGTATCCAACGCTTAAATTAACGCTATAACTAAACAAATTTTGTAAAGGTGAAAAAAGCATGTTAGTTAAATAAAATCGGATGAAAAACAAACACGTCAGGAATCAAGCAGAAACAACAAGCCAAGGAGAGAAAAACGAAGAAAAAAGAGAGAAGAACGAAGAAACGTACATCGGAGGCGTTGCTGATGAGTTCACGAAGGAAGATCTCCTTGTTGGAGTAGAAGGTGTTGATGATGAGACTGAGGAGCTGGTTGATCTCAGCCTGGAAAGCAAACGTCTCGGTCTCCGCCATTGCCGATCTACGCGAGGGAGAACAACGAACGAACGAAGAGGAGCGCGAAGGAAAAAGAAAAATAGGGTTTATAGAGAGAGAGAGAGAATGGTAATAAGCACCGAATGAAAGACGGAAGGTTTTATAGAGAGGGTTCACTACTAGGGTTTCTAGATCCTTCCTTGACGGATCTCTTACTTATATAGCGACGACTTCCTTTTCTGGATCCTTCTATCCGACCGACTCGTCACTCGTAATTGTTACGTTAAGCCGGCTAGGCCAAAAATTAACATTCTAATGTAAATAGTAATCAACATTCAACATCGCGTGGTTCACGTTACACGATTCTAATCTTCTTATTCTAAATTTCAAATCCTCGTCTTTATTTTTTTTAAATAAATAATTCATCCGTAATATTTACCAAAACCAACCACAAACGATTGTCTAGGAAGTAGGAAATCGAACCAAACTATATGGGGAGTTTTTTACTTCAAAAATAAATAAAAATTACACAAATAATGTATGTCAAAATATTTATCAAATCATATCATTCTTAAGAAAAATCAGTTATTCCCAAATCGATTTTTCAATATGCAATCAAGATTAATTTTGCTTTTAATATTAAGAAATCGATTTTGCATGCACTGATTTCTCAACCTGCCATTTTTTTATAATTTTATAATTTTCTTTTTTTTCTACATGTGTTTTCAACGTGCCTTTATGTAATTTTGTTTTTTTAATTCAATATTTTTTGTTTTTCATTTCTTCATTATTTTTTAGACTGAATTTCCATTTATTTAAAGAATATTTTAATTTTCTATAAAAATTTAAAATTAATTTATTGTTTATAATTTTTTTAATAAATTCACAATTTTAATTAAATTAAAAAAGAGATTAAATTAATATGAAATTTATGTAACTAAACTATTGTTTGACAGATAAAACATCATAAACATTTTGACACAAAAACTCGTTTTGTGTAAATTTTTTTTACTTTTTTTAGTATTTTTGTGATGAAAAACTCGTCACATGGGTCCACACTCATGAACAAGTATCTTACTTCTGGATAGAGTCATAGATACAGATAATTCTTTGTTCGGTTTTGAGCTTGGCTGGTAATTCAGTGCCTGAATTCTCAGATACCAAATTGCGTATGGGAGTTCTAACATTTCTCTTGCTTCCACCTCCATGTGCTGCTTCAGTATCTGCATCTCCAAGGTATAAATTTTTCCCTCTAATAGTTTCATTTTTCTTAACTATGTCCAATTGTGTCATCTTTCTCTGCACCCTTGAAATGCTCGTTATATTCATGCATTGTTCTCTTGTACAAATTTATTTTCTGCAAATGCTATCAGTAAAATTATCATAATCCCTTGGTAGTGCGATCAGTTAATTGTTGGTAGTATAAACACAAACCTGTATTCTCGATTCAATATGCTTTTGCCCTGCTTTTTTTAGTACTTTAATTAATTTTTACCCTTCTTTATATTGCTGTGAAAATTCAGCTATATTCTCTTTGAAAAATTAGCTACTATCGGCAGCATAAATAAATGTAAAGAATTTCTAAGGTTTTGTTATGTCAAAAAGTGGTAGAATGTGGGAGGCAACCCAATACTACCAGGTAGTGCACCAATGACATGTTGGAGTGGCCACTGAGGCCCATTTTAAAAATTACTGCACAGACCCGGATTGCAAGTAGTTGCACTCAATTATAGCTACTCAACTAGCTCATAGGCGTTAGGGAATTTCCATGGGAGGATTACCTATCAAGAGGGGGAAAGTGGCTTCAGGGAATTCAGAATTTCTATTGTTTTATTATATGCTACAGTTTTCTGAATACTAAGTAGTTATATTTCAATTCAAAATGGATTCTTTTAATGCATAAAGTTATGATGCTTCTTTAGAAGCATTTCTCTTGACCATGTGCTTCAAACCTTGGATATGTCCAGGTGCTTGGAGGATGCAAATCTCAACTATGCTGAGTCCAAGAGAGTCTCCATAATAACAGTGGACAAATTTTCAAGAAGGATGGTTCTTCAGTTTCTGGTATTTAATCAAGTGATATGTTATGCTTCTCCTGCTTTGGCTGCACCTATTATGCCAGACATGAAGGAACCTGAAGTCATACGGTTTGTCTGTCTTTTCTCCATTTTTTTAATTACTTAATCTTATTTTTGTGAAATGGAAAGTGTTAGTGTATTGTGATTTATGATTTACTATTTTTTATGTGAAGCATCTAGGACTTTGAAGCTACCTAGTGGAGTGAGAATTCAAGGTAAACAATTCTATAATTCATGTTATATTCCTTGAGTAAAATCAAGTATGCATGCATCTATGTGAGAAACTGTTGATGCAAGATGCAAGAACACTTTGAGGATTCTCACTGATGAGTCTCATTTCTGTTTGATGCAAAGGCTTACATCCTTATTTCTCTTCTGATTCTTCCAGGCTTCTTCAAAATAGGAGTGAAAATACTTGTTTCTTGATAAAAAAAAAACAATGAAACTTCATGCATTTTACTATCCCTTCTGATTGAAAGAAATCAAGCTATGAATACAAGTCTTTGGACATTCACACCAAGTTTTCAAATTAGATATTGTTGAAGGGGAAGGACCAGAAGCACATGATGGAGATTTGGTTAAATTCAATTGTGTATGCAGGCGTGCAAATGGATACTTTGTTTTCAGGTAATTGCATGCTGTGAATTTTTCATTTACATTGTATTGCACTGATTGACGACCCAAATCATTATGGGATTGTAAGACCAACAATCATTTGACTTCTTGTTCCAGATTTTTCCCCCTTAATTGTCCTTAAGCCGGTTTATCTGACCTAAACCTGTCCTACTGTTGCATGGTTTCATACTCTAATTCATGATAGCACAGTGGACCAGTTCAGTGGAGAAAGTAATCCTGTTATACTTCCTTTGGATGAGAACCAGGTCAGTTTCTTTCATTCAACTTGTAGGGTCCAGTGAACTCTTAAATAAAGATCCTTGTATTGCCAATGGAAAAGCAACAAATGAAAAAAAAGAAGTAAGAGGGTTAGACTTTATGAAATATTTTTCTTTCTTTTTTCTCTGAATTATATTGTCAGTGGTAATCTAGTATTTTACAAGTATCTATCAATTGTAGGTCACTTGCCTCATTAGTGCTAACTATGTATGTCAATGTGGCTCTTAATGTGTCTAATCATAGATAAAGATCCTTCTTATACCTTGCCATATTCTTTCTACTTTGCTCAATAACTTCCAGAGTTGAGGTTACAGTTTTGATATCAAACCATGGTGATACTGGGGAAACAAAAGAAAAAAAAAATATGTTAAGAGGCACAACAAGACAATTTAGTTGAGTGAGGATTCCATTAACCACAAAATTCGGCTTGACTTCTGATATTCTATAGTTATCCCCTTTTTTAATAACCAAGAGATCCAAGGTTCAATTCCCACCAATAACAATTTTTATTACTGAAGGTTTTTAAATTGCCAATTGAGGGTCCCATTTTCTAAAAAAGAAAAATATTAAATAGGGCCCCAAACAAATTTATCCTAGTTTGCCCCGCCCCTGTTTTCAACTACTTGTTTTTTTTTTTTTCGGGAACATTTAAAAATTACGAAGTCTCGTTATGCTAATTGCATATTTATACAGATGATAGTGGGCTTAAAAGAGGTCTTGACTGGCATGAAAGTTGGTGGTATGTTCCTGTATAGTCATTATTTTCCTGACTAGTATTGCATCACGAATTTGTTACATACATTTTAGTCCAAACTTTTGCATACAATCTATTTATAATACATAATCTTAGGAAAGCAAATTATTACTCTGCCATTTCAGTGATTTAGTTGGCATTGTTGTGTCATGACATTTTTGCTTATGTGACATCTTCCTCCTTCAATCTTACTACTATCACTTCTACATTAATTGAATACTCTTAATCTCATTTTTCATTCTAACTTTAACCTTATACTCTCAACTATTAAGTTCATAACTTATCTTAGTCTTTGTCTTTTATCTTTTAGCAATTACTCTTTTTTTTACTAATAATGTTCTAATGCATATGAGATTTAATTTTTGCAAATCGTTAGAGGGTTAGTTCCTGAATCAACAAATCCATGGGACCCAATAGCTCAATTTATAGAAAGGTTGTGCTCTAGAAATTTACATAACCTAATAATCTAGATAAGTTGACAATGAGAACATTAATAGTCAGCATTTTTTTTTCATTTAACTCTAGAAAAATTATAGATATTCTTAAGAGTGATAATAATAATAATATGTAAATCCATTTCCATCATTCTATTTTGTATTTTTTTCTTCTCTCTAAATTCAATACTTTTAACATGCTTATTTTTATATGCTTTCAATATCAAACGATATTTAGACATAATAATGGACATTACATAAAAAAATTAATGAAGCTCTTGATCAGGTAAGAGAGCACAGTACCACTATTTTGTGTAAGCATAACAATAACATGATAGTAATATCAATATTATCACTGTGGTTATTCTTTTGTGGCATTTACTTTTTCTCTTACTTTTAGGAAAGAGAAGAGCACTGATCCCACCTTCAGTAGGATATGTAAATGAGAATTTGCAACCAATGAGAACCGACTCGTTTTTGTAGTACTCTGCAAAAAATTACAAAATTGTCATCGGTCAGCATTCAAAGTCAGTTTTTTAACAAAGTCAGTTTTTTAACAACCGACGTGGATCGCATGTCGTGGAATAGGACTTTTGTAGTAGTGACTGCTAATCAATGTAAATTATCAACAATGACATTTGTTTAAAGTAGATTGTAAACTGTATTTTTGTTAATTGCAGTTTGGCCCTCGTCGCAGCATTTTTTCTCATGCACAGGAGCCTTTGGTTTTCGAAGTTCAACTCTTGAAAATTTTGAGCCCTCCACCACCACATGCAGCATTTAACTAATTATTATTATTTTTATCTATTTACGATTGTGTTACCCTCAATTTCATTGTTTTCTGTTAAGCTTCCTTAGTGGCTAAAAATTGAATGTTTCTTAAAAACTAGGAGAAGAATAGTTATAAATGTAAGAGAATACTTATCTTTTATTTTTCGTTTTGTTGTATTTTTATCCCTTACTTTAAATTGCAAAATGATTTTGGCCCTCGAGATTTTTTTTAATTAAGAAGTCTATTTTGAAAATTAGGCAAATTTAGTTAATTAATTGTCATTTATATATAAATATTTTAAATTTTAGGGTCAATTTGAGAAATGAAGTAATTTTAAAATTTAAAATGTGAGGAAATTTGAAAGTTTTGAAGAATTAATAAGATGCAAAATAGAGTTTGAAGAGGGAAAACCTTGAGAATATATTATGGATGAAATTGGATGTTTTGATGGTGAGTTTTGAGTAGAAGACAATTTAATAGACCCACTTTGTAAAAATTGAGTTAAAAAAGAGAGAATTTGAAAGTTTTGTAAAAGAAAACTTATGGAATGGTCAAATTTGAGCTTCTAAAAATGAAATTTGTTAGTTCAAGTTTGGTAAAAATCAAGCTTAAACTATGATTAAATTTGGTTAAAAAATTAAAATTTTATTAATACTCAAAAACTAAAATTTATCTTATATTTTATCAGATAAATTTAGGTCGATGGACCTATTTTGTAATTTTAATCAAAAGGTCACTTTTCTAAACCTAACTATAGTCACTTTATAAGTTAAACACATTTTTTCTTCTTCTCTTTTATCCATAGTTGTTGAGACACCAAATTCTTCAAACTACGCATCTATTTAATCTACTAAATCAGACTAATTGATTAGCTAACTAAATGCAATTTGTTTTTTTTACTAAACTAAATGCAATTTGTTTAAAAAAAAATAGTTACAATCTAGGAATAGTACACCGAACCATAGTCTTTTTTTTTTCTTTTCAAAATTATTAACGTTAGAACTAAAACAATCTGTTTCTAATGACATTAAAAATGAAATTAATTCATGCGCATAATTTTGAGGAACAATGAAAATTTAATAAGTAAAAAAAAAGTGATCTAACTTAATTATTGAGCTGTGTGAGTGTTGTAAAAAAAATAGTAAGCAATAATTAATAATTAAAATTTATAATATGTAAGACCTTTATATCTTAATAATTATGGTGAGTTCTCCGAAACTGATTTTAACTTCAAGTCGACAAAAAAAAAGTAATTAAAATTTAAATAAAAAATATAGTTAGATTAATAATAAAAAATGCAGATAATTGTCGTAGCAATCCACTAGTGATTCCATTTCGTGAGACATAGCAGGAGCAGTACCCAACAGCTATCAAATCCATTGCTTAACAGTAACACTCAGAACGCAACAAACAGTTAAATCAAATCGAGAGAGAGAGCGAATCACAAACCCTAATTCCATTTCCCTCCTTTTCTCTCTTCCAGTCACGCAATTGCATTTTGTGGGAATCGGCGGCGAGAAAATGCAGGGTTGGTTCTCGGGGCAGAATAGCGGGGAGGAGGCGAAGCCGGCGTCGTCGTTGCTCGCCGATTGGAACTCCTACGCATCCGCCCAAACCTCTGAAGATTCATCCACTTTCCCCTTCGATATCGAATCCGCCGTTAGGTCTGCCAACGACACCGTTTCCGGCACTTTCAGCGTGTAAGCAACCCCTCTACCTGCCATTTGCTTCATATGTGTGCAATATAGGAGTGATGTAAAGAGCATAGATGGTTCTATTTATCATGATTTTTTAGTAGCTATTAATTTGTTATGTAGAGACAATGACATTCTGTTTGTTTGGTTCTGTTGAGTGAGACCCCAGATCCGTGACTGTGAAGCTTCGGGTGGGAAATATTGGTCACATAATTTCTCTGGAAATACTTATAAGAGAAGGAAATAAGAAGGTAAAGTAGATTAGTAAATTGAATCACTCAATTTAAAGGGTAAAGTAAGTAATTCGTTTAGTTATTATTTTTAGTCTAATAGTATAATTTAGCTTTGTTGTATAGCTTTGTGTCACACAATTTATCAAATGTTTCTCAATTTTCTCTTTCATTATCATGGTATCCAGAGCTTGCTGAGATGCAGGCCTATTCCATGTATACCTGCTGGATGAACTGGCTGCCCATTGGTGATTCTTTTTTTCAGGAAAATGTCTCATTTCCGGTTTCTTCCCCCCTCCCCCAGTGCTGTGTCCTCATTCTGATTTTCATACCCTGTTTTCCAGCCGCTACCAATGCTCCACTATTGTCATTTGATCTCCCCACACACACCTCAATGTGTAGGCAGGCACCCCCCAACATCTTTATTTCAACCGCAATTTGTTTTCGCGCTGGACCCACCTCCAGTGGAAATGTTATGCACTACCACAAGTTGGTGACACATTGCACCATCTCCTCTACATGTATTCACCTCATTAATCATTATCCTCTATTTGGATCTCTGGTCCTCTCTTCTATTTGACCTCTACTTGGATGTGTCCCTTTGAAAGGTGCTTTTTGGTTTTTTGTTGCATTGTCTTCCCCACTACCCATCGTGGCTCTTGGCTGGATCTGCAACATCAGCTGCTTCCAAAGACATTCTGAGACTAAGTCCCCTATTCTCAGTCTATGTCATTTTACTCTCCACTGACAAGTTGGATGGGAGCAACTATGACACATAGGCTTTGCATATCAAACCTTGGCTTATTGACCAATGCTATCTCTATGGCTATCAGCAAGCACTCTACATGACCTAAAATTGATACCCATATATGTAGCATTATCAAATCCACCATTAATCTATCCTTTGAGCATATTTTTCGCACTCATGTGAGTCGTTGGAAGCATGCCAATGTTCTTTTCACCAACGACACTTAGTGTCTCCTTAGAATGCATTATTTTGTACCTTGAAGTACATTAAATGAGGTTCAAGAAAGTTAATTATCTATGAGGATGATGGTCATACTCAGATCATTGGATACTCTAATGATGATTGTGTTGGTCCCTTGGTGATTAGGAATTTAGGATATACATTGTTGGATATTGTGTATTCCTTGGAGATAATTCGATATCTTGGAAAATTAAAAAACATAATGCCATCGCAATGGAAGTTTTGGAGTAGATATATCAAGTCATAACATCAGCTACTTGTGAGTAGACATGGCAATGAAGGGGGGGGGGGGGGACGAGTATTGCCTCCTCAGTCCCCATACCCACCCCCGATACTTGACGGGTTGAAGTTTGTTATCCCATCCCCGTACCTGTTGGGTATCGGGTATCCCCATCCCCGGTCCAAATTTTAATAAGTTTTTTTTTTTTTTTTTGTAAAAAAATTATATTAAAAATCTGATTTTAGAGAAAATAAATTGATTGTTACATTTATTTTTAACTACTTATGTATCAATAAATTCATTACAGTTTTGTCTACAAAAATCGTCAAGAAAAGAATCTTAAATTATGTAAAAATTCTAAAATAAAATTAACAAGTAATAAATAAAATTAAGACTAACACATTTATCTTCCGTGATTCCATTGTTTTTTAAGGTAAACAAAATACCCCAAATGTACAAATTTTTGTACCGAGGGATCAAATCCCTCTCTTTTCGTTTCTGTTGATAATTTGATATTTTTTGTTGAAATTCTTTTGTTTTAAATAACATAACTCAAAGTCATAGACACTAAACGAGTGAACAGAAAATTGAAAACCCTAAACTAAAGTAACAAAAGGGCATTTGAATAATTTCATCATCGGGGCGAGTACAGAGACAAGTATGGGTACGGGGCGGGTAGTGACATCCTCATCCTTGACCCCGACCCCGATTAAAAAAGTCGGGTAATCCCCAAACCTGAACCCATACCCGGTCAACTCTGGTATTCCCCGTCAAAGTTGGGGTGGGTTTGGGCAGGTACCCACGGGTACAGGTTTCGTTGCCATGCCTACTTGTGAATTCATTTGGCTCAATCAATTACTTCTTGGAATTAGATTTGGAGAGGTCAGCTAGATGATACTCATTTGTGATAATCAAATTGCACAAGATATTGCCTCAAATTTAGTATTTTGTGAGATGACCAAACACATTGAGATATATATCCATTTCACTAGAGATAACTTATTTGTAGATCTCACCACTCATTTTGTTTCATGATTATGAAACTTGGACCGGACTTTCTAGTCTGACCGGTGGCCCGGCTAGGTAACCAGTTCAATTGACACATTATATCAGAGATGCTTGCAACTCAGTACGAATTGGTGAGACACAGACAATTTTGTCAAAAATTGGTAAACTGATTGGATTGTACAGTTTAAGTTTAAGTTTTTTTTGGTGAAAAGCAGAACATAGTCCTAGTGTTGTTGTAGTTCCACTGTGCTTGCTCCTAGATCAGTTTAGTTAGCAGCTGCTTGCTCATTCTTCTTGTAGAGCTGTCAAAGTTCATTTGCCATCACCATTATATTTCATCTTTGCTGTTTTTGTCCTACATCATTGTTTAAGGAGGTTTTGGTGAAGTTGGTTTAAGATGAGAAAGTGAGGAGTTCATAGAGGGAGAGAGAGGCAGAAGATGAATGGATGGAAGACCAACCAAGCTTGGTTTGCAAAATTCTAAGTTACCCATTTAATATCTATTATATTAAAAACATTTTTTTATTACTTTTGGTAGTGTGTCATTGTCATCAAAGAAGTTTTTGATAATGACTCAAGCACGTGTTTACTGAAAAGCTAGAATCAAACCACATAATTGCTCTTACTCAATGTTGGACTTAGGCACCCCATAATATCCAAGTCTCTATAATAGCACTTCCATTGAGAGGAGTCGGCGAATATCAATTGACAAGCACTCAAGCACTTAGGGAACCCTCCCATAGAAGTTAGCTGTCAAGGGGGGAAAACCAAGCCACTTAAGTACTCCACGGAGCATCTCATATTACTTGATGTGGAACTTAGGCACCCCATTATACCCAAGTTCCTATCAATAACATTTTATATGTAAAACTTCCACTTTTATGCTTTTAACTTACTTTACACCCTACTTTCAAAGTTTTCACAAAAAGATTTACAACAGATTTTAGTTGTTAACCAAACATAACTTTTAAAGTACTCAAGAACATCATTCCCATCATTATATTCACGGAATGAAAGTAGATAACTTGAAACAAGTGTTCTTTTGTTTTCCAAATATCAATGTAGACGAAGGCTATGGTGGACTAGTTTTACAAAAGATCTTCTGCGGACCACTTTTAGACATTGTTGGATTTATCACATGCACACAGTAATCCGGTGCACCGTCAGCACCATATATTTTCTTCTCCTTTTTTTCTCTCCCTTACCTCTTGTTCTCCTATGGGTGCACCTACTTCTCCCAACAAAGACAACTTCAGCCACATCGTCTCATCATCAAAACATTAACATCATGGTGTTTCCAACATTACAAACAATAATTATGAAACACGTTATTTCAAACATCACAAACAAAAAAAGCCACATAAAGAACCACTAAATCATACCACATTTTCAGAAAGAATGACAAAAAAGAGAAGTCATTAAAAAAATACTAATAATAGCAGATCTGAATGCCTCTACATCCCATTCCCTCTTTTTCGGCGCCGGTTCTGCGGAAGAGCTTTGTTCCGATGGTGTACTTGTTATTGTCGATAACCACCGCCTTCTTTGATTTCGCACTTCCACCTCGCTGCATTATCGTCATCCCTTGCCATCGGCTTTTTTCTTTTGCTAGTTGGAGTACAAGCGACGCTGCGATCAAATCACGGAACTGCGGAATTGAAAGGAAAATCTAAGAAAAAGATTGATTCGCACAAATTCTACACCAATGGAAACAAAGTGCGAGATTCAGGGGCGTTGTAAGTGAATCTGACAGCGACTCAAAGAATCCGCAATGAAAGGAAAAGGAAAACTCACCTTGCAACTATGGTGAAGAGTAGCGAGAAAAGAAGGGTTCAAAAACGCTAGACGTGGTCATCAATGTAATCATATACATTTACATGTGCATGATCTTTTTGACTTTTCTCTCTCATGTCATGAACTTCACTCTGAGAGAATCATGTTAATTTACAAGGTTGAGTCTTGGTGTCAGTAACTTTTTGCTGTCATTATGTGAATTAATGTAAAGACTGATAACAAGTTTCTGATGCAATTGTATATGCGAAAATTGTCTGTTTTGTCTCCCTTATCTGCATGTAACAATGGGGCAGGATTGGAAGTAGGTTTAGCTAGACTAGCCGACTAGGCTTTGTAGGGCCTAAGCCTTTTAGCCTTTTTAGAACTTAGAAGGTTAGCTTAGCCTGAAAACTTACATAAAAACGTACTTTGTTGTAAGACTCTTGTATGGGTAAAAAACATACTTTTAAGTTTTAAATAGGTTAATGGACCTAAATTTATATGTAGGCCAGCTGACTTTGGCCTTTACATATATCAATAAGTGTATAATCTCAATATTACAGTAAAAATTTGATAACACATTATTTATTTAAGGATGCCAGCCCAAGTTTATCAAAGTGAGATTGAAATCTTGAATAGCTTAGTTAGTTTTTTAAATGTGAATCATTTGTATTTATTCATAAGATTCAAAAACAAGAAAAATAACTTCAAATATATCACAAATGGTATATAGTGTGCATGGTAATAATTTTGAACTGGAAATGGACAAAACAACTTAACCATAAATCTCATAAAACAAAACTATTAGTTATTTGCTTAGGCCCCATACATATACAAAAAAGAAAAAAACAATATTATTTGTTATATATGAGTTTGTGAATCCTCTATTTTAGAAGAATGGAAACTAAACAATGAAATAACCAAAGAGTGCATGCATTGAATTAGTGTAGTAGTGGAATAATCAAATACGATAAGGTCAAAGTGCTCCTTCAATTCCTTTTCATTTGATGGTTTAAGTTCACATGACTTTTCAATTTCTTTCATTAGAATTAATTGGTGAAAGAAAAGTAAAAAAATGAAAAAATTATGAAGTGTTGAATCATGTGATTTGTATCGATGATATGAAATTGTACCTATGCATTCATGTATTGTAAGATTCAAAGTCATTTGAGATTTGTTTTATGATACAAATCAATGTAGCCGAATCATAGGATTCAAATCATGAATAAGATTTTAACAATTATGTGTCAGCATGTTAGGCCTGAAATGCTTTTTAACTAAATAGACTATTTAAAAATAGCCTTAGCCAAAAAGATTTGTTTGGTAAGTAAGCCTAATTGGCTTAGGCATGATGTGGTTTAGAGTATAGGTCTTCGATGAGTGACTTTATTTCCACTCCTATCGAGAGGACTTGTTTTTTTATCTTTGGTTTCTTTTGTTGATGGTATAAAATGCAGTAGGAAAAACAGATTGTGTGTTTCAATTTGCCCTTTTTTTAAATGGATTTTCTACATTGTTATGAAAGAACATGCTGCCGCTTGGCCAGAAAGCCTTTTATAACAAATACTAATAATTTTGTCTGAACTTATGTCCTCAAGTAGTAATGCAGTTTGTTTCTTATTGTTTAGGGTTTCTAAAGGTGTGAGAGATCTACCTGGCAACTTCCAGTCTGCCACTAGTAATGTGCCTTCTGGCAAAGCGCTTGTGTATTTTGGTTTGTTTCTGGCTAGTGGAGTCTTCTTTGTTTTCATAGCGTTTACATTATTTCTGCCCGTCATGGTAGTTATGCCCCAAAAGTTTGCTCTATGCTTTACACTTGGGTGTGGATTTATTATTGGATCATTCTTTGCTCTCAAGGGTCCAAAGAATCAGCTTGCTCACATGTTGTCAAAGGAGGTAACTTGCTAGAATTTCATTTCCTATTGCTTGCATGGTATACAAAGCTTGTCCAGTCACTATATGTTGCTTCAAATTGAATCTGTTTGGGCTTTTTGGGAGAAAAATAGTCTCTTGTTTGATTGCACACGTTTGCTGCTTCTTCCTAATTGTCTCTCTTTGTAATTATTTTCCAGAGGCTCCCTTTCACATTGGCTTTTTTAGGCAGTATGATTGGTACCATATATGTATCAATGGTGCTTCACAGCTACATTCTCTCTGTGGTATTCTCTGTAGTGCAGGTATCAGTTTCTCGTTCCTCAAAATGCCTCTTTGTAGCTTAGCCATTCTCCAACTCCCATGTGTTATTGTTTTCACTTGCTGTTGATTTAAGGCATGCTCAATGTTTTTTGACTTTTGAGCATGGTTTTGAATCTATTATAGCAATTAGGAACAACTCCTTCAATGTAGCAAAACCAATATAAATTTAAGAACTGCTATTTCCACACTCAGTGGTGCATTTTATGTGATGTGATGTCTGTGTATTGTATGTTTAACATGGTTCCAAGCTTCCAGCAGCTGGGGCCTGTGGAGATGTGTCTTACATATTTGCTTCTGTTATGTTTCTTTATAAAACTATCCGTCTTGCATTGAAATTAAAATTTTGACTTTGCTTGCAGGTTCTCTCACTTGGCTACTATTCTATATCATACTTTCCTGGTGGATCTGCTGGAATGAAATTTCTGACTTCTGCTTTTACCTCTTCAATAATGAAATGTTTTGGGCGATGACCTATTTTTTGTTGATAGTTGAGTTGAGTTCAGACCTGTGTCCATATGGTAGTTGACTTGTAAATTTGTCTCCTAATATCTATCAGCTGAAGCGTGAAAGTGACCTAAGAATATTACTGAGTTGAAGCATCATCTAACAGTTTCTTAGGGTTCGCCGTTTGTTGTCACTTGCCACATCTAAATGAAAAAAATTGTTTTGCCTCGTGTTTGTAAAAGCAAATTAACATTGTTTGATTGAAGTTGATTGTTGCTACCTTTGTGTTGCAATTTGAAATATATTTTTGTTTGGGAATTTAATTTCTTTTATTGGAATTGATGACCTTTTTGGCATGGAAGAAGATTAAAGTCATTAAACTATCAATATCCCACTCAAACTTGGACTGGTGTCAATTGAACTATAAGATCCTTAGCATTTATTTTTTTGGCTTAAATGTTTTTCATACTTATAATATACTCTTTTTTTTTAGTTTATTATCTAAAAAATATTTTTATTTTATTTTATTATTTGACATTTTTAAACTTTACCTTTATTATCTACTGTTAGTCTAAGTTTGTTAAAGTGATGTGACATTCTATTAATTTATCACATTATCATTTAATGGACTGAGACTAACGGTAGATATGATAAGTAAAAATTTGAAAATTTCAAGTAATAAAATAAAAATATATATTTTATGTAGTAAATTGAAAAATAGATATATTACAGGAATGAAAACCATCTTTAAAATTTTTATTTTACATTATTAACTTCAATGGTTATGCATTGCATGGTCTTGGATCGTAATCTACAATGCCTCATTTCATATTAATGCCAAACAAAACCCGATGAGTGAAAACAAACAAGGGCTAGAGGTGTGTTACTCTATAAATTTCATGGCTAATTATCAAATTGCCAGAGCTGATGGAGGTAAACAAACATAGTAGGCGATGTTGTTTAATGCAATGTCTCTGCAAACAGAAGTGGAGTGCACATCGTTTATGGACTTGTCTGATATATTCAATATGTAGCAATGATTGACAGAACAGGAAGAGAGCTAGTTTTTACTTTAACCAGAGGCTGGAGATGAAAGTAAAAGATTATATAACTAGTGGAACTATCACATCCTCTCATCGTATGATAATGCTAATAAACTTCTAATACTATGCAGACCATCATGCTCCTATCAAAGACAATTGTCACTTGGTCCTTATTGGACTCTGATGGGTTGGCTGGTACCATCAGTGGTTAAAATCATCAAATGAAATCTCAGATTTGCACATAACATATGCAGATCCTGTCAAAACAATATGTGGAAATTTGTTTGAAACTGAGACCATCCGGCCCCCCCTTCCACCATTTTTTTGGTCCCCCCTCTTCTAGACATGGTTGAATTGAATACTATAAAGAGACATAACCTTTCCCGGGTTTAAAGGTCCAAAGTATGTTCTCATGAAACTTTTGACCTGGCTAATACATTTTAGAAGGGATGACTTTTGCTTCGGGGATTTTCTTATCACATCATTCATTATGTTAATCAATAACGATCGACATAAGTAAAAACGGTTTGTGTTTCTTAATTAAATGATTCATAATTCAAATCTTGATTAATTCTTGGATATGAAATAAATTGTGTCAGAAAGAGAATACTTATCTTATGTACGTACTCATAATTTCTGACAAAAACAACTTTGTACTGATACCATATTCATTAAAAAAAACATCCATTATATTAATATAGCAGATTACATAATGCAGTAATATTAAAGAATGGGCTTGAAGAACTATTTGTAGTCAATAGTGAAGGAGTTACCTTTGTGAGTTTGACATAAATGATACTATAATTATAATAAGGTAATGGTTTTTACTTTTTTCTTTTAGAATGGAGGCAATCAAAGGTCGAAGTAAAAGGAAAAGAGAGCAAAATCACCCTCCTCCTCAAGCCCCAAACCAATGTACTTTTTTAATTTCCAAAGTGCAAAGATGCAAACATACTTGGTGTGCCAATGTTGACTCGTGGAGTTTATTGGACAAGTTCAACGAGGTGTGGTACTGGTGATAAGGAAGGATTTATATAAACTCTATTTGTATCCATTACCTTTCTCTTTAATAATTTATAGCCTTTAGAAAGTTACTAGGGAGCATAAACCCCGAATTTAAGGAGATATTTGGACACAATAATGGGTGACTCTGCGATTTGACATTTTAATATGAAGATTATGTGTGACCAAGAGATGTTTCTATTCGGCATAATCTTTTTAATAATGGAATTATTGAAAGGCATTCATCGACAGAAAACAAAGCTGAAGTCAGTGGAGCACTTTGAAACGTTTAATAAACGAAAATGAAGTTAAGGAGAAAACCAAACTTGAGTCAAATTTGTGAAATAAAAACATGTGAAATAGTTACACAAATAGCTATATTAAAAGAGATTTTTTTTGTTTTTTTTTTATGATTGCCAATGATATCATAAAAACCAAAACTCCAATCCGCTTGAAAAAATGCTGCTTACTCTTTCTAAAAAAGAGTGATAAGACAGGTATGCTGGATTCAAGCGGTGGCATTTGTTCATTATTAGATTTAGGGTGGCAATATTCTGAATCATTCTCAAACAATTTGCTAATCTCAATTCTCAAGGTCCCAATTAGAGATAAATGACAAAGCACAATATCCCACGATCAAAATTAGCTTGTTCTTTAGAAAAATTGTACACTAACTTAGTCTTATCTCTATGATTTTTAGATACAATTGGGCAAATAATTAGGAATGAACAAAGATTTCGATTGGTTCTATTTGACAAGGATTTGTCATATTAATAATTGATCAGAATTAAGCCCCTCCACAGGTGTGATTAAATTGGTGCAGTTCCTTCCTCCTCTCACATATGGTTTTGGAAAGCTACGCACCGTATAATTGCATTTTGATGTGATTTCGTTGTGCAATGACAAATGTTGTTTTGGATCCATCTATTTTGATAACTGTTTGGTACTCTAAAGTCCACTTGATGTACATCCAATTTCCCAATTGGTGATTCCACTGCACGTGTGCCATGCATCAAGAACAAAAGTTTTCATATGATGGTGCAATAGCAGACCATGCCAAAAGGGTCCACCCTCAATGCAAATCATAAAATTCTCACCATTTTGGTTTCTGTTTGCCGACTATGATTCTGTAATTGGAGTATGGGGAAGCCATTCAATTTCCTTGTTTCATTAAATTTAGCTTCTCTAAAATGCGAAATATACTATAGAGGTGAAGTGGTATTTTTTTTTTTTATATAGAGAAAATGGAGGTGAAGTGTTACGTTTTAGTAGTAGTTATTAATTAAAAAAATTGCATACACTTTAACAATTTTATAATTATCTTTTGGGGTGAAATTAGAGTATCCCTCAGAAAAGAAAGAAAAAAACTAATCTCTCAAGATCGTGAAAATATATTGTTTAGGTGAACTTAGAGTATCTCTCTTTCAACAAATATATTTTACATACACACATGATAAACAAACTTGAGGATCAAATTCTTGTTGCAAGTTTAAGGAAGAACGTAATGAGCTAAATATTTCATAATAATAATAATTTTATAAGAAAAAATAAATTATACACTCATTGTGTAAATTAGTTTTATACTGATATCTAATTATAAATTATCATATATAATAAGTTTATTAATTTTTATAATAATTAATTTAAAAGTTATATAATAATAATTTATGATGGAATGATAGTATAAAATAATTTTATATTATATCATTATTAAATTCATTTTATAATTGTTATGAACGCATGTGTATTGTGTTATTACCTCAATTATTATTGTTTTGTACTTTATTCTTGTAAGTGTATCTCACTCTTTAAAGTAATTAATCTTTTGAAAATCAAATCCAATCCATGGAGTCAAAGTACTCTGACAATTGAAATAAATAAACAGCATTATAGTTTGTGCAAATCATTAATTTGACGAAATCCAAGAAGTAATGAGTACAAGTACTCAATTTCATATGGACAGCTTCTTTCACGTAAGGGTGTTTGTTCATATATTTTCACTTATTTTTTAGAAAGATAATGTGAATAAATTCAAATTCCAACTTATTAAAGCACTACTAACAAAACAAGAAGGAATATCTTAGGTCCCATAATTATTAACATACCCTTAACCCTTTTTTATAGAATAAACAAGTTGGTAACGTTACATTTTAAGAATATTTAAACAAAAGTAATAATTTGTTAATATATTCTATTAAGAAAAAGCATATATATTGGCAAGTTGGTCCCATAATTATTAATATACCCTTAACCTTTTTTTTATTTTTTTTATCATTACCATTTTTTCCCTCTCTCTCTCTCTTTGTTTTTTATCTATAATGTCAATGGGGTACAAGGAGTAGTTAAAGATTATGTTCAACTAATATTTTATAAGTGGGCCATCATCCACACGCCCAGAATTAGTACTAGTACCTAATTTATGAAGGCTTACCGACACAACACAAGGAACATGAATTTGAGACTCATTATTGTTATCAAATGGTAGTGTGTTCATGTGCAAGATTAATGTCCTGCTTTGGTGTTTGGCCACTCCTAGTTAGCATCAATCTATACATCATGTCGGGCAAATCTGAAATTTCGTTTCATCTTTTATCTTCATTTTTTTTGGTGTATATCCTGAAATTTCGTTTCATCTTTTATCTTCATTTTTTTTGGTGTATATCCTTTTAATTTTTCTAACACATACTGGCCCTTTGTGAACATGAGTTCATGCTAGTGGATCTAAATAGTTACCTTCCATCCAACTCTTTCATATGCAAAACTTCTGCATAGGTACAGCCAGAAACCTGACTACACAATTATATTATTTGGAGTGAAAATAATTGCAAGCACCAATGTCTACAGTCAATGTTTATAGTCAGCAACGTTTGAAAACTCTTCTTATCATGAAAAAAATATTGAGTATAAATTATTATATCATATTTAAATGTTTAAGATTTTAAAAAATAGATATAACTCTTTAAATCATTTTGACTCTAACCATATATATATATATATATATGATTTAAATTTATAGTTTTAATCTCTCACAACTATAAAAAATTTCACTTGATACATCCCTTATGTGTAAGAGAGATTTGTTAATGTAAACCTACTTATTTTTTAAGAATATTTTAACAAGTTATAATTTTAATTTCCTTAAATATGTACTCGAGATGTAACTTAGTAAAATACTCTTAAAAGACAAATGTAAGTGTACGTTAAAATCACAAGACTTAAGTCTCATTTCTTATTCTAGTTTTTAATGAGTTTTAACCAACAATAAATGTTTTATAGAATATGTTAAAAAATATATTATTAACACTTCCTGTTATAATTAAATTAACTCTTCTCACCTATATATATATTTAGATCATACAATATATTAATGGTATCATTAGAAGTAGTTAGTTAATATACCATTTGGGCAGCGTCAACACCGTTTTCGGACAATACTCTCATCTGTGTTTTTTTATTAGTATTTGGTGCCATAAGAAAACCCAACCATGTTTCGTTTCATGTGCCCAGCACCATCTATGTTTTCACCTTTGGCAGTGACTGGTTCATGCTTGTTCATGTGTTTATATTCCAAGTTTCTTTATAGAAGAGTGGCAAGATATACGTACTGTCCAACATCAGGAATGTGACTTCGATCCAATTAATCATACAAATCGATCAGAATTAATTTCCATACATGTTTGTCCTAAACCTTCACAATGTGCATGATTCATAGTTTATTTCTAAATAATAGAAATTCAAATACTTGTGACTTGTGAGTTAGAAAAGCACAAGGGGAAACAAAATAAGAAATATATTGTGACTTAGATCCAATCATACCAATCAGAATTAGTTTCTACGTACATATATGTTTGTCATAACCCTTAGTAATGTGATTCAAAATATATTTCTAAATAATGGAAATGCAAACACTCGTGAGTAAGGAAAGCATAATGGAAAAAAATTGAAATAAAAAAGTAAAAGTAAAAGAGAAAAAAAGAAGGAAAGTAACATTTTTCTTTTAAAAATATATAGTTCTTGATCAAAAATCGAAAGGAGTTAGCATGATTTTGTCTTTGTGGATGGGAGTGCTAAGTGCCCAGGTGTTTTGAATTTTTTGATTAATTATAGTTTAAGTGGAGCTAATAATTCTGTTTATATATAGTAATGGTTTTGCATCGGAATTACCAAGTTATAATGCAAAAGGGTCTTGCTGTTTTTCATTGTCACCAGGGGAAGAATGACATCATGCCCTTCGTGAGCAGGAATACAGTTAGATTATTGATGTGTTAATAACATGCCCGTAGGGGTGGCTTTTATGAGTTACTTCCTTTACAAAGATTTTTAAACTTTAGAATAAAATGGTGGGGTTGGAGCAAGGACCATCTATCTCAAACTATACAATATCTCCCATCCATAAATAGGTTGTGTCTTTTGTCTCTATCTTAATGTCTTTCTTTCTCTTTTATATTTTTAAATGTTTTTTTTAATGTTATTAGTGTCCTTTAATTTGTGTAGCCTATTTTTGGACCATTCATCTTCTCCTTTATATATCATTAAATATTTCCTAGGAAAATATGTTCAGATCAGTCTATGTTGTTCTTAGAAAAATTTAAACAAAACAGCAAGTGGAATTAGAAAATTTTAAGTGAGAATGCTCAATTCATATTTATTTATGGCCAAATTTCATTTTGGTTCACACGATAATTATAATATTTTTTATTGTCGATTTCTCGACAGCTCACAAGGTCACACTTTATATAACTTTCTTATTGATCGGAACCTTTTATCATTCAGAACCCATCAGTAGGTAGGCATTTTCGAGACCTTGACAATCTACTTCAACTTCTTTCAAGTGTAATGACTTTCTCCACAAATCAACACAAGATTTTTCAGTGTGTTTTTTCTCACTCACACATTTTTTTGGAAAACTTCTAAGAAGGTCACTCATCGCATAATTACTCTAGATCAAACATACTTAATTTTGGAGTTCTTAAGTAATAGGCTATCCAAAAATGGATGCATCTCGTTAGTTTAGATAGTATCAACTAATTCATTTAAGTCATCCTTAACTACAGTCTCATACATGTACAACGTCTAGATTCATCTCTTTCTTATGTGATTCGTTGGAATGTTACAATAATAATAAAAGTTTAATAGTTATGCACAATTATTGTTAAAAACTTTTATGATGTCAATAATAAAGAATAATTGTTGATATATTTTAAGATAATTATTATAAAAGTAAATACACTTATCAAATATAATGATTTATGATTGAAAGATAATTATATTTTATGATAAAAATATTTTGAGGACATTACTAAGTTGGCTCATGATGTTATACCTGTTCAAATTATTTTATTTTATTAAAAAAATAGCCAAACAATTAACATATTTAACTATAAACTAAACTAATTTAAACAGTAAGTCGAATTGGGTAATTATATTGGAAAGCATAACTTTTTTATTTTTCCAAATATATAAACTAACCCACTTTTTTACACCTTTACAAATCATTTACAAAAATAAATTTATAAAGATTGAAATAAATATTTTAAAAAAAAATTATAACTAAATTTAACCATATTTAAGAATAGATAGTGTATGTACTAATACTATAAAGAGTTTTTATATCATCATTCAATAATTATTATTATATGTGATAGATTTATTATTAATTTTTCAAATAATTAAGTTGTTTTTTTTTAATCATATTTCAAATTATAACTCAAATGGTTAGTAAGATGGTGTAAGATACAAGGTGTTAATAAGAATGAGAATGATTTATTTAGTAAAAAAATTCATTCGATTATCATCTTGTGAAAAATTCTTTGAGATTAACGACACTCAATAATCGTGAAAAAGATCAATTTTTTACCAGAATAAGAGAGACACATGATTTTTTATTAAGAAAAAATGTCTCATATTATAAAAATCACAACAATAATAATTTCTGATTAATTGATAATGATTTTTTTTACATTAACAACACATAAAAAATAAACTCATTTAAAAAATTAAAATTACACAAAAAAGAAGAAGCATATATTTGTATTTTGTACCGAGGAAGAAGGCATACAAGTCAAAGCGGTTGATGGTGCACTTGCTGCTGTTTGAGAACCGATAGAGTCAAATTCAATACATTCAACAAAATCATCATCAAAGTTATCCTAAGTTTATAAATTTGATGATTCAATTCAATACGCATAATGATTACTAAACCTTTTGCCATCTGTATCCAAAATGAAGCCAGCACAGGGACTCGATCTGGGGAGGATTCTAAGATCGTGCAAGATTCATATACGCACAGAACAGTCGTGTACAGTGGTGTGAAAGCTACCAAGTTTGATGTCAGAATCTTCAACATTCATTTATGGCAGTACGTAGCACTCGCGGATCTAGAATCGTGATGAGTATGGTAATTTATTTAAAAAATAAAAATTGATAATTATATATAATAATTATATTCAAATACGAAAATAGGATGTAAAAAATATAAAATTTTAAAATACTTATTTATATTTTATTAAAATAAAAAAGTATATTTACTTAGTCTTACATGTAAATGAATAAGGAAAATGTTTAAAATATAATATTTTTTTATATTTTATTAAAATAAGATGATGTATTTACTTATTCTTATATGTAAACTGATAAGAAGATTTAAATACATAAAATTAAAAGATGTAAAATATAAAATTATGAAATACAAAATATAATATTTTAAAATAAATACCAATAATTTTATTAAAATGAGAAATTATATCTACCCACCTTCAATGTCATATAATATAAATCTGTGGTACGCAGCACCCTATGTTGTGTGCCATGGGAACGGTTGCTACATATATATTCATGTTTAGGCATAATATTATGATTCAACATTTGTATGGTCAACAGAAGGTTGATGTAGTCGGTAAAATATTAGTTACATATTTCGTAGGTTGCTAATTATAAAATTCTTTTAATTAGTTTATATTTTTTAAGAAAAATATTTAAGTTAATTAATTATATTAAATTTGTTAATTATTTATACTATCATTTCAAAATTATCATTTTTTTATCTTTTTATCTACTTAATTATTTTTCATTAATATTTAAAGAAAAAATAATTAAGCAAAAGTATATAAGAAAAAATAATTAATATATCTAAAAATAAAAATAAAAGTCTTATAAAAAAACAAATAAATTTTTAAAAGATGATTTTATAATTAAATTTTATCAAAATATGTAAAAAAAAAATCTTATAAAAAGAACAAACAAATTTTTAAAAGATAATTAATACATCCACTTAATTGGCATATTTTAAACATGATAAGTTGTCGACATCTAACTCGATCACTTAAACTTTTATATATAAAAAATATGTAATATTATTTTTACAATAATTAAATTAAAGTTAAAACTTAAAATCTCATACATATTATCTAAACTTTCCCCGTATACTGGGCCGATTATAGTGGTTGTAAAAAATCGACAATAAGAATTTTTACGTTGTTATTTAATTAAAAATGAATATATATAATAAATTTATTGACTTTTTTATAACATTATTTTAAAAATTATGTTAACCGCGTAGTTTGTTTTTACACTAACCATATATTAATCTGATATAATTCAATAAATATTAAGAACATTGAATTGCATGAAAATTTGATTATTTATTTTTATTAGATAAGAAATCATAGGTATTTTTCAATTACATCAGAAATTAATCATTCTGTACGTGACAACACATGATTGCACCTGCAGCTTTATGGGTTTGTCAAAATTCGATTTGGTACTATACGAACACGGACATATCCAAAAATAAATCTAAGAACATATAAATATGTTTTTAATTACAAACAGTCAGGTATAGTATATTATTTGAATTTTTTATAATAATTATTATAAAAACATATTAAAAATGATTTTAATTAATTAATAATATAATTTTTTATTAATATATAGTACATGTCTATTAAACTGATTTTTATATGTGCGCAATATCGTGTACATATATCATTATTTATATATCTTGGGTCATGCACTATATAACACATTTATTATGTACTGTATTAATTTATTTTGTTTTCTTCTCAAAGAATGATATAAAATTCATCTAAATTTGGAAAATTAATATTTAAGCCATCAACGCCATGGGAGGAGATAGGAAAATTATTTTATTCTCACGAAAACGACGTAATCAAAACTCAAATCCGCAACACTAAATTCAGATCAAAAGTAATAAATTATTTTGAGAAATAATATTAAGACAGAAAGACACTCCATTTTCTTAATTTATTTTCTCCTCCAAATAATTACAATTGCCAGAGACAAAACTACTTATGGTAAGGATAATCATGACTACCCAAAAGATTATTGAAACTTTTTGGAGTAACAGTAACTAAATGATTGGCTAAGAAAAGTATTAGCTACCTAAACCTATTATAGGTGTGAAATATTATCACATTTAAAACCTTTCTTAATATTATTCAGTCTTCCCTGCAGACATGGGAATGCTACTACAATAAATAATTTTTTTTTTAAAAAATTCTAATAAATAGATTCTTTTTTTCGTACTAAACCATATCTGATTTTAAGTATTCAGGCATACACTACTCCTAAAGAAGAAATGATAATTGATGTTTGTATCATTTTATGCAAATTTTCAACATTCAGTTATTGGATTTTCTGTGTATTTTGTCATGTTGCATCAATTTAAACAAACACACACACACACACTCTATCTATATCCATAGGGCTGTGTCAGGCGAGTGAGGCAGTTTCTTTATGATAGTATTTAGTTCAGACTTCAGAGAATAAAGTGAAAGGAAATAAAGAGAAATGGAAAAAATAAGTAGAAAATGAGATGATTTTGTGAATAGTCTAATATGAAAAGAAAATAAAAAAGATAAAAAAATATATTTTCTCTTCTTTATTTTCATAGAAAGTAATATATAAATAAAAGTATATATATATATATATAAATGACATAAATATTCATAATACAAAAAAATCTAAAAATAAAAATATTTTGGTCTTTTTACTACTCAAAAACACTTTTATTTTCCTATTATCTAAAAATTCTTTCTATGAATATCTAGTTGTATACCCAGAATTTAAATTTGAAATTGTCAATTTTTATAGACACTGAATTTCATTAATCCAACAGTTGGTTTGAGAGTTCACATTCAATATGTTAAGTGTACACAATTTCATATATATAATTAAAAATTATTTGATATTGCATATATCAATCAATTTTATTTTAACATATAATATATATTTTTATATATAAGTAAATTTTGATTATAAGATTATATACCTATGCATATTCAATTTATCAAAAATATGGCATACATGATCATCAAGATAATATAATGTGATATTGTGATTGATTTGTAAATTTCAAATATTATAAAAAATAATCAATTATAAGATTAAATGTAATCAATTATTTTGGAAATAAGTTGATGTATCCTCATCTATATATAATTGAAAGGTTTGAGGTTTGCTATGCACATTTTTATGTTGAATTGACTTTATTGAATTAAGATCTTTTCATCAAGTTAGTTAAATATTATCATGTTAGAGAACCTAAATCCGACTTTATCTTCCTTTTTTCTTTTGGTTCTGAAGTGTTTATTCTACAATTTTTACACATATTGTCAGAGGTTATTTACATGCTTCACTATGAAAGGGAGAAATAGCTTTTACACTCTTCCAAGTGCTTTTGAAATCTAACCATAGATCGCAAACTTACCTTTTACTTTGGAAGGCATCTTTTGTTGATCTGAAAAGCGTGATCGAATTGGCTATTATGAATCAAATAAAAAGGAAGCGTACACCACACATATTCCCTAGTGAAAAAATTGCCTTCACAACTCTTCATGATAACTTAATTACTTTGTTTTTTAAAAAACATGTCAATAAGTACTTATAAAAAAGAAAATAAGAAAAAAATGAATTAAATTTCACTCATAAATTAAATTAACTTATGAGTAAGTTAAAATATTTTCTTAAAGAAATTCAATAAGAAAACTTCTATAAAATGAACTTATTGAAAAGTTTATCCAAACACAACCTTAATATCATAAAAGAAAATCAACAACAATTACACCTTATCATAGCTTTATGAATAAAATTATGCGAGCTCAATATAAAACAAGAACGTGAAACTTTTCTGATCTCATCATTTTCCTAGTTTTAGCCCGTGAATTCATTATGGTCACTAAGCTACAAAGAGGCTGACAAACGACAGAATATTAAAGAGATAATTGATTTTTGATTTGCTGCAAGTCATCTAGTATTGATTAGTGAATTTATCAATTGAATATTGAAGAGGGTTGCGTTGTTGTCCCTTCCATTCAAGGCCAGCATACCTTTCATTGTTTTCAATTCATTCTTTAAAGTAAAGACCACCAGACAATGTGACCAGATCTTGCAGATTATTAAATCTCTTTTTAATTAAACATATTCCCCTCCTCCATGTGCACTTCACTTCTCCATCAGATTCCTCAGGCCCTTCTTCCATCTATGTATAAATAAATCCCAGTTAGTCCCTTTATAATTAATGAACTAAACATAATTTTAAAAAAATGTATGCTAAGTTACTAGTGTGAGCATCAATTGATATTGTTTTAGCTTAATTGATTTCAAGTTCAAATTCTGAGAATTGCATTAAATATTTGGATGAAAATTTTACTGTTTATATTAATTTTATCTAACTCGAATAGAATTGATTTCTTTGGAAAATACATCTGATATGTACCAAAAAATGGATAAGTTTCACATTTTGATAGTGGAAAAACCTACTTGCATTATTAATTTAGTTACACTTGGAAAACACAACAACTAACAACATGAATGCCTCATTAACTTGAATCACATAAAATAGGTGGACCACAAAAAATGGACCTAGATAAGTAAAAGGAAAAGTTATATTCTTCACTAAACAAATCAAGAGCTATAAAACATTCTAAAAATAATGAAATATCATATTGTATGTTGTGTTGGATGATCAGGCTATCACTATCATTGAGGTAATAACCTTATTGTCCCATTAGTTCAAAAGCCATTTTCCTATCTACATATTTTCCTAGTCTAGTGCTACCTAGATTTACCTTGTTTCCTGCCAACCGTGGCAACTAAATATACCAGGATGAAAAAAATAATGACCAAATAATGACAAGAAAGCAGGATAATAATGCTAGTGCGCACGTGGGGATCAAAAACTTAGGAAAATCTTTACATGATTTTCAGCTCCACCACTTCACCTCTCTGACAGTTCACTACTATTTTTGAAGCACTATTCTAGCTTAACAGAGTAACAAGTTGGAACCATTCAGATTGCAGAATTATTACTTGAGAGGTTAAATGTGAAGAACCAATATAAAGTAGTGAAATTTACCTGAATGAAAAAACTAAACAACATGGGAATGCGTATATGAGTATGACACTATGACCATCTTTTTTCATTATTAAACAACAACTTCCATTACAAATAATAAAAGAATAAAAGAAGCTAGTAGCTCTTGGACCCAGATCTTCTTCTCTTCTTCCTCTATAAACAAAACATGGGTTTTCCCCCTCTACAATCCCAAAACATATCAACCGTTCTCTTCTCTCAGCAATGCCTGGAAGCTTAAGGAATCTGTCACTTTTTCCCAAAATCTTCTCCTTCACCTTGCTTCTCATCTCATTAAACTCCCTTCTCTTTTTCCCATGTTGTTACTCTCTTGATGAGCAAGGCCAAGCTCTTATAGCATGGAAAAACACCTTAAACATCACTTCAGATGTGTTAGCATCATGGAACCCTTCAGCCTCAAGCCCATGCAACTGGTTTGGGGTGTATTGCAACTCACAAGGAGAAGTCGTAGAGTTAAACTTGAAGTCAATGAACTTGCAAGGCTCATTGCCTTCAAATTTTCAACCTTTAAAAAGGTCCTTGAAGATTCTTGTCCTCTCATCAACCAACCTCACAGGAAGTGTACCAAAAGAGATTAAAGACTATGTAGAGCTCATCTTTGTTGATCTCAGTGGAAATTCTCTCTTTGGTGAAATCCCAGAAGAAATTTGCAGCCTTAGGAAACTGCTGAGTTTGTCTCTCCATACAAACTTCCTCCAAGGAAACATTCCATCCAACATTGGCAATCTAACAAGCCTTGTGAACTTGACACTCTATGACAACCACCTCAGTGGTGAAATTCCAAAGAGCATTGGCTCCTTGAGAAAGCTCCAGGTCTTCAGAGCAGGTGGAAACAAGAATCTCAAGGGTGAGATTCCATGGGAGATTGGAAACTGCACCAACTTGGTCACGCTAGGCCTTGCAGAAACCAGCATTTCAGGAAGCCTTCCTTCTTCAATCAAAATGCTGAAAAGAATCAATACCATAGCCATATACACAACTCTATTGTCAGGCCCCATACCAGAAGAGATTGGCAACTGCAGTGAGTTGGAGAACCTGTACTTGCATCAGAACTCTATCTCAGGCTCAATACCAAGCCAAATTGGAGAACTCAGCAAGCTTAAGAGTCTACTTTTGTGGCAGAACAATATAGTAGGAACAATCCCAGAAGAGCTTGGAAGCTGCACAGAGATCGAAGTAATAGATTTGTCAGAAAACCTTCTCACAGGTAGCATACCAAGGAGCTTTGGCAACCTTTCAAATCTCCAAGAGCTTCAACTAAGTGTCAATCAGCTCTCAGGTATAATCCCTCCTGAGATTTCAAATTGTACTTCTCTGAATCAACTGGAACTTGACAACAATGCTCTCTCTGGTGAGATTCCTGATCTTATTGGCAACTTGAAAGACTTAACTCTTTTCTTTGCATGGAAGAACAAATTAACAGGAAACATCCCAGATAGTCTTTCTAAGTGCCAAGAGCTTGAGGCAATTGATCTCTCTTACAACAACTTGATTGGTCCAATTCCCAAACAACTATTTGTGTTGAGGAACCTCACCAAGCTTCTGCTTCTTTCCAATGATTTATCAGGCTTTATACCACCTGATATAGGAAACTGCACAAGCCTCTACAGGCTGAGGTTGAATCACAATAGACTAGCAGGTAGCATTCCACCAGAAATTGGCAACTTGAAGAGTTTGAACTTTATGGACATGAGCAGCAATCATCTTTCTGGGGAGATTCCGCCAACACTATCTGGATGCCAGAATCTTGAGTTTCTAGACCTTCATTCCAACAGTATCACTGGTTCTGTTCCAGATTCTCTTCCCAAAAGCCTTCAGTTGATTGACTTGTCCGACAACAGTCTAACCGGTGCATTGAGTCACACAATTGGTTCATTGGTTGAGTTAACCAAACTCAACCTTGGGAACAATCAGCTAAGTGGAAGAATCCCATCAGAGATCTTGTCTTGCACTAAGCTACAACTTCTGGACTTGGGAAGCAATAGCTTCAATGGAGAAATTCCCGATGAAGTTGGTCTAATTCCTTCACTGGCAATATCTCTCAATCTTAGCTGCAACCAGTTTTCTGGTAAAATTCCTTCCCAGTTCTCTAGTCTTACCAAACTAGGAGTTCTTGATCTCTCACATAACAAGCTCTCAGGGAATTTAGATGCTCTTTCTGACCTTGAGAATCTTGTTTCCTTAAATGTTTCCTTCAATGGCCTCTCTGGTGAGTTGCCTAACACCCTATTCTTCCACAAGCTCCCTCTTAGCGATCTTGCTGAAAATCAAGGTCTCTACATTGCTGGAGGTGTTGCAACTCCTGGTGACAAAGGTCATGCTAGATCAGCCATGAAGTTCATTATGTCCATTCTCTTAAGCACCAGTGCAGTACTAGTGCTTCTCACAGTCTATGTCTTAGTCAGAACTCATATGGCCAACAAGGTGCTTATGGAAAATGAAACTTGGGAGATGACTTTGTATCAGAAGCTAGATTTCTCCATTGATGACATTGTCATGAATTTGACATCAGCCAATGTGATTGGCACTGGAAGCTCCGGAGTTGTGTACAAAGTCACAACTCCAAATGGTGAAACACTGGCTGTTAAGAAGATGTGGTTATCAGAAGAGTCAGGAGCATTCAATTCTGAAATTCAAACATTGGGGTCAATAAGGCACAAGAACATCATCAGGCTTCTTGGATGGGGATCAAACAAGAGCCTGAAGTTGTTGTTTTATGACTACCTCCCTAATGGAAGCCTGAGCTCATTACTTCATGGTTCAGGAAAGGGAAAAGCTGAATGGGAGACAAGATATGATGTTAT
Source organism: Glycine tomentella (assembly GCA_007407185.1). Classification (NCBI taxonomy): domain Eukaryota; kingdom Viridiplantae; phylum Streptophyta; class Magnoliopsida; order Fabales; family Fabaceae; genus Glycine; species Glycine tomentella. The sequence continues at coordinate 1,355,923 of PYAF01001680.1, read as the reverse complement.
ATTAGGTGTGGCACATGCACTTACATATTTGCACCATGATTGTTTGCCTGCTATTATTCATGGAGATGTCAAAGCCATGAATGTGTTACTAGGCCCTGGGTACCAACCTTACCTTGCTGACTTTGGCCTAGCAAGAACTGCAACTGAAAATGGTGACAATACTGATTCCAAGCCACTTCAAAGACATTACCTTGCTGGTTCATATGGATACATGGCTCCTGGTATTTTTTTTTTATTCATCTAAAATTGAATTAACTGAGTGATTTTCTGTAGTGTAAAATATGTTTTAGGCCACTTAAGATTTGGTCAAAATTGATTTTAGTCCCTACATTTTAAAAACATTGGTTTCAGTTCTCATGTTTGAAATCTGGTGGATTTTGTCTCTAACCTTATACTTCGTTTTGATGTGACGAGGGATTAAATCTACCACATTTCAAAAAAATATAAAGACCGAAACCACTATTTTTAAATTCTAGGAACTAAAACCAATTTTCACCAAACTTTTCAAGAAACTTAAAACACATTTTATCCTTTTCTGTACTAAATTGATTAACCCTTTGAATAGTACTAATTTTCTGTTGCTTTTGGTTTATGCACAGAGCATGCATCACTGCAACCTATAACTGAAAAGAGTGATGTGTACAGTTTTGGCATGGTTCTACTTGAGGTTCTCACAGGAAGGCACCCATTAGACCCAACTCTACCAGGGGGTGCAAACATGGTTCAGTGGGTTAGGAACCACTTGTCTAGCAAAGGAGACCCTTCTGACATTCTTGACACAAAGCTTAGAGGGAGGGCTGATCCCACCATGCATGAAATGCTACAAACTCTAGCAGTGTCCTTTCTATGTGTAAGCACTAGAGCTGATGAGAGGCCAACAATGAAGGATGTTGTTGCAATGCTCAAGGAAATTAGACCCCTTGAGACCTCAAGGGCAGACCCTGATGTATTGAAGGGAGGTTTAACAGCACATAGTTCACCACCACCTCCTAAGAATGTGGTCTCACATGGATCTTCTACATGTTCCTACAATTTCTCGGATAACTCAATCAATTGAGCATGTATGAATAAGTTTGCATCTCATGGAGAAGCTATCACTCCAATTGTACATAGTCTAATGCAATGCCAATCAGAGGTGGCCTGAATTATTATTAGTTAATGATATTCTAGTAATCTAGTGTGATAATTTTTTTTCCTTTTAATGTAATGTCATATAGACGATGCAGGCTTCAAGAATCCATATATTCATTTGAAATATATAAATAAATATAATTTCTTAAGCATTTACCTAAGAACTTTAGTTGCAAGTATTTATGCTAGAGAATACACTCGCTAGAGACTCCTAAAGCTCTTCAATCTTACGTGACCAAGGTTAGGCTGGTCGATTTAGTGCATGTTTGGATTGCAGTTTACAAAAGTATCCCAATAGTTATTTCTCTCAAATTGAATTTTCAAACTAAATCTTAGTCTTCAACATATTTTTGGGGAGAAATCAAATATGATGTCAAACTCATTTTCCTCTCAAACATACATTTGGATCCTCTCCCATCCGAAATCCAAATACACCCTTAATGCGTGTGTCCTCATTTTAAATGTTCTCGCTTTTTAAGAGTCTAGAATGCACAATATTAGCCCATAGACTCTTCGCGGTCTAGGACCTCTCCCAACCATTAATGTGTTAGGGTATCATTAGGTTAATCTTATAAGTCGGTCATGGCATTAGGTCAATCCTATCAATATGAATTGTGGTATTAGACGGATTCTACAAGTGTAGGTTGACTCACTAGAGAGGTTGGATATGGCAAAAAATTTGTTACCCGCCCAACCATATATATATATATATATATATATATATATATATATATATATATATATATATATATATGTTCTAATTCTTGATCAAACAATCCACAGTCCCTCGAACACCAAGCCTAAAAGACATGGGCCATTATTCAGGGCAGCTAGACTTTAACATTCTATTTTAGTTGTAATTGAATGAATTATTAACATTCTATTTTAGTTGTAATTGAATGAATTATAAGAAATTTATGACATTTTTCTTAGCTTAATTGGGTGCTAGTGTTTAAACTTGCTTGGTGATATTGCCAACTGGGAAGAGTGAAGGATTAACTGTATATTAATAGAGCGACCTCAAAGCTTGTGGAAGCTAAAACAATGATTGGCTTTTTTGGATACATGTATTTAGAATTTATTGATGGAGAACAATATTCCTTGACTCATTCTCTCTCTCTCTCTCCTTACATCCCCACAAACAGACACATCCAAGCCAGCCTTTCATAACAGTACTCACATGGCCCCACGTTCAATACCATATGTCCATGTGCTGTCTGAGAGGGACTTTCCAGTTTCCAACTATTGGTAACTCTCATATAATATATATATATATATATATATATATATATATATATGTATATATATATAACCATTGGATTCATATTTAGTAACATCATAAACTAATATTACTATATTAGATACTTAATTTTACATTGATGTTTACATTAGTTGAACGTATATTTTCACCATGTAAACAAGATTAAATAGTATGTGCGCATATAATACAAGTATAGAGGACTATTTTTATTTGAAAGCAAAAAAGAAGAAAATACAGTGAAAGTTAAAATAGAAAAGTTATGCAACTTCAAGTTAACTCAGGTTTCTGACATTGAAAGGTTGTATATATGGTAATCAGACACACATGCTTGTGCAATGTGCAGGACCATTATAAATGGAACACTGAAAGATGACAATAGCTACTAACTGCTCCCAAGCCATGCCAACAACTGTTTGAATGAAACAGCTTTGTAAGTGAAAGTTTCTGGCCATGACTATCGTCATAATGTCACTGTTTGAAGGCTTTTGACTGTATATAGTAATCTTCCTATACGTTGAAAACTGTACGTGCCTCTATTGCTTGTTATTTGTTTCTAAAAATAATTAATGAACACTTTTTTATAAAAAATTATTAATTACATAATTATAATAATAAGAGAATTATGTTTAACAAAGTATATTCTTATTAAAATAATTCAAAGAAATTTGTGAACTCATTTAGTATTTAAGTAAGATACTAATAAATGAAACACATAAATTAACTGACGTGAAATTATTTCAATTTAATCAGTAATATTAAATTTCAATCATAAGTATGCAATTCTATTACTTAGATAAAGAAAGAGTTTATCACTCTTAATAGATTCACAATCTTAAATATGATTATTTCTCATAAAAGATATATGTGTGATCTCTATCCGAAAGGTAAGATACTAATCCATCGAATATTACTGAAAAAATTATTAATACTTTCTTAATTTCTAGTCATTTTATGTGTTCCAACTTCCAAGTATTTTTATGTTGACCTTTCTAATGTTTTTCATTTTAATGAAACTTAAACATTAATTATGCTGGATTTGTGTGTTGCTTGAGAGATACATTCACTTTGGTTGCCATCCACGTACGAACGTTGCTGAATCTTGCAGGCACATTGCTAACAAGGGAGTTTTCCATCATTTGCATTTTGCAAGGTTTGACGAAAGCTCTCTGTACTAATTAACCAAAAAGCATAAACGATATTTGATAGTATCTTTGAAAAAACAATTTTTGGCTTTATTATACAAGAGTAGAAGAAAGACAAAGAATTGTAGAGAGGATAATGTTAGAAAAATCAAGAAATATGAGAGGATATATATCGAATACAAGAAAGAACGGTTTTATGTTTAGTCCATTAAAATGAAAGTTACCTATACTAGCAGAATGACAAGAAAATTAGAGCATGAATTGGCCATATCATTAAATAATGGAAATGTTTATCATCAAGATAATTTTTTATATTATCTTTTTTTTACAAAATTTTCTTAGATGAGGAGACAGTATAGGAAAAACTTCAAAGTCAAAGATATTTGTATTCAGAAGTACATTTAACTTAGCCTAAGGAGACAAATTCATTAAATGTTTCTTCTCTCATTGGAAAAAAGATTCCCTAGTATTAAGTTTTATATTTAAATCCATTCAATTATTATTTAATAAAAATAATGATATTGCAAACTAGATATGAATATCAAATCCTTTAGCAGTAACACAAATAAATGTTCCGTTTATATTAATTAATAGTCTTGTTTCATGCATCTGAGTAGGAAAATAGAAGATGAATAAAATAATGATGGAAAGAAGAGGCTACAATAAAAGAGCCATTCAATTATATATTAATTAATTAAAATGCATATGAATCTAAT
>PYAF01001680.1:1336177-1351573 GCA_007407185.1 Glycine tomentella | reverse complement strand
TGAAAAAAAATTACATATTCATCCAATCATAACACATCATGTATAATAAATTTATTAAATTTTAAAATAATTATCTTAAAATAATTCAAATGACAATGTGTAATTGAATAAGAATATAAAATTATTTTACATTTTCGATGCATAAACATTAAACTCTAATAAATGATTTTTATTTATCAACCAGATTACACTTTTAGTATAATTTTTATAGCACTTAACACAAAAGTTTATGATTATTAATACTATCCAATATTGATCCTAAGTGTGCGAGCTAGTCTCTCTATTTCTATATATATATATTCGAAAGTAGAATAAATGGCCTAAGGAAAATTTAATATTGAGCTTTCCAAACAGTACTTGCTTATAAAGTGAAGGAATTCAAAAATTAGAATTATATATATTTAGAGGCGTACAACAGGAAGTAATATAGTCTTATATATTCTAATACCATATGGTTTATCACAACATTAATTAATATTGAACCATTGAAGTTTCATCCCTATCCATATTATTGCAATATTGAAGAAACTTATATGGACCCCTTCCGATATGGATATCCAAATTGCCATCAATCATATTGGATGTCCCAATTGTACACTATGGAGCATTAATTCTTCCTTTAATTGTCTCTATGGACACATCATGCCCTCGGAGCATGCATAAAGATGATTCATGGAATGGTTCGACACAAGCTAATGCCCTCGGAGCATTAGTACTTGACTTGTGATCGATTTCATATGTATCATTTAAGAAAACACTTCAATTGCTTTCTCTGCGTGCATTAATTTGACTACTCAATTCTTGACACAACAAATCTTGGTGAGAAATCTTCCTTGGTGATGATCACATGAACAGCATGGCTATTGATGGCATGCATATGCTAGTACTTAGTACAACCTCTGTCCTTGGCCTTGTATTGGTCCCTATAGCAGTGAATTTCACTTTGGTATGAGTGAGATTTTTTTTTTGTTGTTGTTGAATTGGTATGAGTGAGATAATGTACAAAGAGTAATCGCAATATATTTTAACAACACTTTTTACAACTTTGTTTTTTCTTCAGTACTATCTTTTTTATCACATCATTCATCTTATCTCAGACTTCTCTATGCTCTATTTCTATTCATTTCCTTTGGTGTAAAATATGTTATAGATTTTTATCGTAAGAATGAAGCACTTATGACTTAATTCATGTTGCTATATTATATTGAATTTGATTTTCCTTTGTTGAATGCTAACAAAACTCTAGAAGCATTTAAAAGTTCAAGGATGGAAATCACATGTTTGCCCATGGGCACACATAGATATTATATATAAAGAAAAATCTCTTATTCTTCCAATAAAGATTTAAAGTTAAATAAGACTGATGTAATGTGATCTTTTGCCTTTTGGAAATAATTATATCCATATTCAGGTGAAACAATGCATTTCCCATTATAAAACTCTTTTTGAACTTGATAAATATTATTATTACACCAAAAACAAAAGATATAATTATTTGCATTTTCATCTTCAAAATCAAGAGTTTTTCGTTTTGTTTTATTGACAAAAAGCTCCCTTAGAAAATCAATTTGGAAAAAAAATAAGATTACTTTAATATTTTGCCTCCATGGCTCCACTTATTAGATAAAACGACACCAGCGATCTAGGATAAGTTAAATATCAACAACAATGTTTTGAGCCATATCAAATCAACTTTTCTTCAAAAAAAAAAAAAAAACTCATCTAATCAAATCAACTTGAAATTATGAATCACCTTACTAGCACGCCTTCACAGTTGTAGCATGCTTATATTTATTAAGGAAACAGCCAAGTAAAGTATCATGACTATCATTAATTGCAATCATTTGTAAATAGCTTTTTAAATTCATTTTTTACCATACGATCAGACATATGTTACACACTTTTTACAAAAAGAATAAAATAGTACTAAATATATATCTACCGATAACATCTTTGGAAAATATTGTAAATACATTAATTATGAATAAAAATGTGTATACAAGAAAACCCAATGACTCAGAAATATGTATTAATATATGAAGTTTCAAAATACAAAACATGCTCGAATTACAAGAGATGGGTTGCACATATTAACCTCAAAAGCTTGTATAAAAGTGTGTGTGCTGGAACTCAAACATTGACTGTAGTTCCTGTACAAAAAAAAAATACTATAAAATACTCACTGTTCAACATGAAATCCTCAAGATAAACCAAAAAACTTTCCACGTGGGGTAGATCGGCTCCTTCTAAATTCAGGCGTGGATGCATTGCTTCCTTCTTTAAGATTGCTACCCGAACCATTCACTACTTTGTTTTCAACTTTGCTAACCAATAAAGGCTCTCCTGTTTGCACTATTCCTCTGCATGTGGACAAAAAGGTTCTATTATTATTACCAATATAATGATGTTATTAAGTGCGTGTTTGTGTTTGGATATGCTTTTGTAAAATTGGTTTTTGAACAATGCAATTTTATAGAATTGATGCTAAGTAAAGGTGAATTTGTAGTAACATTATTTTTGTTTGAGAGTAACATATATTAGAAAATTAATTTGGACCCACAATGATGCTTTGAAACCTGCAATAAAAGTTGAACATGAGTGTAATTACCAAAATGACTTTCAGTCTAACTAAGGGCATATATGGAACAAACAACATGTCTCAAGTTAATATTGATGCAAAACTTCTAATAATTTCACCGACATTTGAATTGAGTCTAAAACTTGGAATCATGTTATCAACGCAATTCCAAATATCAATGTCAATGAGAAAATCATGTTTGACTCATTATTTACTCAAATTGAGATATGCCAAACATGGATCCAAACACACCCTAAACACAATCTTATAAAGAAATAAACTAGTGAACGAAACAAGCAAAGCTTCTCCATTCTAGTGTTAGCCATACCTTGATTCAAGGTTCTGAAAATTCCTTGCAAAGTTCTGGCGTATTTTTTTAAGACTTAAAGCACCATGGACAGCAGACTCCATAAATCTAAGATCATTTTCAGCCTCAGAGTAATCGTTCTTTGGAGGTGGCTCCAAAGTCATTTCACCAGCAAAATCCATGTCAGGAATAAATGTTGCGATCAAATCAGGCTTTTGAATCTTAAGGGGTGATAATAGTTGAGGAGGATGCTTGGCTTTAGCCTTACTCTCAACCTTGCTTTTTCTAATACCACCTTGTCTTACTGCACTGAGTGCTTGCTTGAATTGTTCCTCTTCATGTTCTTGATGTACTTTCTTATAGTTTACCTTCTGGAGGTTGACGAGTGTTTCAGAAATGTTTTCCTGCTTTACCGGCTCTTGTGAATTCACATGCATTCTTGTGTTGTTGTCAGTAGATGAAGCCACTGGCATTGTGGAAATGGATTTGTTAGCTGGTACTCTAGCAGGAAATGGATGCTTTAATATTGGTTGGTTGTCTATTGTTTCAGTTTTCACCTTGCTTTTAATGACTGTCCCTCTATCATTTGATAATGATCTTCTCACTGGAGGGGATGGTGATCTTCCTTTCCCTGAGCTCACTAACTTTTCTTCACTCAGAAGGGTCATTTTTGGCATAGAGTCCTTGTCTATAAATGATGAGGGAAACCGTGACCTTCTTTGCTTACCAGAAGAGCAACTTCTAGACTGAAAATAGAATTTCAGAACAGGTTAGAGAAAATATATGTGAATTAATCATCAGTATGGCACTATTTCCAAATGTATATTCACACATATTTCTTTAAGTAGGTATATCTTTTATTTAACAACCTCAAAGCCTCTATCATCCATGAGTCTCTGACCAGTTTCATGCTTCATATTGCCACTAGTACCATATTTTGGTAATTGAAAGGGTGAAACAGCTCTTGATTTTTGAGAATCAATGGCGTTTCGAGCATTCCCAGCCTTCCATTGCTCCAATTCAGCTTCCTTCTTCTCCAATGCTAATCTGAGACTTGATATCTAAAAAGAAAGAACTATTTATATATGTCGTGCATGTTACATTCAAAATTGCACTACTTATAACTAAAATCCAAACCTCTTCCTTTAGATCTCGGATTTCACCGGTTTCTTTGTTAGATTGAGCAGCTCCAAGTTCAATGGACGAAACCCTCTCGGCAAACTTGAGTGTGCTAAGTGTCTCCCCAATAGCATTAAGTTCAGGATTTATATGAACAAACATCAAAGTTTTTGCATGCCCTCCTATTGATCAAACAACAAAAGAATGACAAATATCTTAAGTTAATTTTACTGAAATTCAAACAAGCAAACAACAATAGAAATAACCAAATGCACTAATATATATATTCAAATTTCCAATCTTTTATGTACTTAATCTAACACCCTAGTCCATGAAGAAATATTGTATTTGTAGTAACAATAAGGTTTGTCAAAAGAGAAATGGAAAACAATTCCAAATCTTAATGCTTCTATAACCTATTATAATAAGGGTCTGTTTGGACGTAAGTTTCTCTAGAAGTACTTCTAGAAGAAGAAAGTAAAAAGAAGAAAAATGAAATGAGCTTTTCCATAAGCTAAAATGAGTTTTCCATTAGTTCATTTGTAGATGTCATCTCATCTTTTAGAGAAGTTATATTGGTGAACTTCTAAAAATTAGTTAATGGAGAACTTATTTCTGCTTATGGAAAAGCTCATCTCATTTTTTTTCTTCTTATTTTCTTCTTTTTAGAAGTGTTTCTAAAGAAGCTTACCCAAACAGGCCCTAAGTAATTTGCACCAAAGGAGAAAAATAAAATGGAAAACTGTTACCTAAAGAATCTTGTAACACTTGTGTGAGCTTGCTGTTTCTATAAGGGATATGTGGACTCTTCTGTGCCAAGGCAGAGATAACATCCCCTAGTGCAGAAAGTGATCTATTTATATGTTGAGCCTCCTTTAGTCTCTCACCAACAGCCTCAGATTTGTCAACCCTCTCACTTCCAGCCAAATCCACAAGATGAAGACAACCTCTAAGAATGGAGTTGGAAACTAACTCCCTTCCTCTAACATGAACAGTCAAAACACTGCAATAGAAAAGCAAGAACTTGGTTATCTATCCATTTTCGCAACTAGGGTTGCATCGCATCTATATTCATAAAGTTGACATTTTACCTATGAGAACGGCTGCTTCTCTCGTTTAGAGCTGTAGCGCCCACGGCACGATTCTTCTGACCAATTCTCATCAAGTCTAGAACATCTTTAGTACAAGTAACCGGAACTAAAAATGCATCAGGCACATTGATGCCATTCAATTGAGAAGTGTTTCGTATGTCTAATGTATATCTTGTTAAGGAACTGAAAAGGCTATAAAATAAATGCCATTGCTAATTTCCATATAAAATTAAGAATTTGAGTTGCCTTGTTGAATAAGCAACCGAGATATAAGCATTGCTTAAAGGATATCTTCTGTTAGAGCCATCACTGACTAATAAATCTCTCACTTGTTCATTGTAGATTTCAATCATCTGAACAAAAACTTCATATTTTATGGAACCTGCCCTTTCCTTTGATATATGAAATAAGTCACGCAAAGCCCTATAGTTTACACCCCATGTCTCTTCAGTTGTCAGATCAGGGCCACTCTGCACAAACAAGTTAATAACATTAATATACATAAACCAGAAAAAAAATGGTGAAATGACAAAATGTTTCATAATTGAACTTATTATAAACCTAGTCGTTTTCCTAATTCTGATGTATCTAAGGTTTCAAGGTCTATAAAATGGACATTTTTTGGTTGTATGTTGACAAAGAACTTATGCATGTATCATACCATTGTGTATGTTTTCCCTGAGCCAGTTTGTCCGTATGCAAAGATGCATACATTATAACCATCTAAAACAGATCTGATCAATGATTGAGTGTCAGCATAAATTTGTTCTGCGAATGACAACAAAAATACATCATGAAAAGCTTCGTATAAGAACCAACAAGATATAAACTCTAAACAACATAAAATTTATTTATTGGTAAGAAAACCATAAATTTGTTATTATGTTATGATACTATGAGTCCATGACCATTATTGGCATATAAAAACTCTGTACACAAATATGATGTATTCAAATTGTTATGAACCAAGGAAAGGTTTTATAGATTGAACAAGAAACAGGAGAAAGAATACCCAGTATTTTCGAATTTCCCTTTCAGAAAGGATTTTTCCTTTCACAAAGAAATCGTGCTCTATTTACAAATGATACAGAACAAAATTTTAACCTTTAGAGAAAATAAAAAAAGTATATACTGACCCAATACATTTTTGCAATAATATGTTGAAAAATTAAAAATACCTTGTGTTACACTTGTTCCAAACACCTTATTGAATGAAAAAACCCTTCTAGCATCTTTTCCATGTTTAAGGGGATTTACAATCATCATATCTCCATTTTCTCCAATATAGTCTACTGTAGACGGTCCATTTGATTGTCCTGGTAAGAATGGCCTTACTCTACAATAGACCCTAATGGCTCCTGTAAAACATAATTTTTTTTAATCAAAATATAATAAGTATATCTATTAAATTGATTGCAAGGAACCTGGATTCTTGTTCACCTTTGAGGTCTTGTACTTGATTGTAAAGAAGGCGGTTCTCCTCCAAAAGTTTGTGGTAGGAAGAGGAGGCCACTTCAAGGCTTTTGATATGATGCTCTAAGTAAGACATAGAACTCAATTCAATCTAAAGAATATCATATTAAAAACTTCTACAAACAAGGAAGATATCTTTTTAATGAAAACCAATTCTTAGATGGCTACCTAGCCTACTCAATTCTTCTTCCCATTCTGATTGAATTTGTCTGACCTCCAATTTTGTCTCTTCAAAAAAGTACTTCATACCCTGAAGCCAGAGAAAACCATTAGCACATGATGCTAAAAAGCTAATCTAAACTCACATGTAAAAGTGACAACTAAAAAGAGAAGTAAGGCCCACTATCCAATTTATACCTCAAGTTGTTTCTGTTGAGTATTGATCACTTCAACATATTTTGCAGAATAATTGGCATTCTGTCGAATACTATCACGTTTTCCACCACAATTGCAGAATTTGGAGAAATCAATTGATGCCAAACTACTTCTTTGGTTAAGATATAGTGAGATGGCTTCTATGAACTCTCTCTTTGAGAGACAACCAATATCACCTTTTAGTATTTTCTTCAGGAAAAGTCCAAGCTGCAAAAAAATGTTAAAAAGGTGTACTTAAGGAAACCTTTTGAAGGGAAAGGAAAATGTTAAAAGAATAGAAATTGTGAAGTTAGGAAACAAATGTAAGCCGCAATACATAACATTAATCAATGAAGTACCTGATTGCCTTGAGATACAAGCAAAGATGAGAAATCTTTGACTACCTTGCTGAGTAAGGTATCAATTACCTACAAATTGTCACCCATATCACACTAATAAGATTACATGAAGCTAGGAAATCTTTATGCAAATTTCTATTAAAAAAAACTAGAACAATAATCTTATTTGCTAGTCTTATATACTCAATAACAGTGCAATTTCAATTGACATTATATTTGTCGATCTTTCTTATGAAGTGAGAGCTTTTCATGCTTAGCTTAGTGACTAACATACTCTTTTTTATAATATCCATCTACTAATCATACAAGTTAAGAAACAAGTTTTATACAATTTAGAATATAATCTACAACAGTACAACAAACTGGAAAGGATCTTACCGACCATTGCATTCAAAGGCAGATCTTCAATCCCATTGGCCTCTCTAAGGTAAGCCTGAAGAAGTCTGAGTCCAAAGCGATCATAAAGGAAAGCAAGAGCATTGGCAGTTCTGGTTTCTTCAATCAAGAAGTCTTCAGATAGTTGAAGAAATTCTAGTAGTTGTTCATACTGTGATGATTCTGACTCATCCAATGATTCATCAGCACTTTCACTGCCAACTATGGAGGAAGGAGACTTCTTTGGAAAGGAAGTTATCCTCACAGTTCCACCATATCTCCATACACCAACCCCACCAGATAACTTCCATTCATAAAACCCTTTCAAACATAGAATGCAATCCACAACTTTATTTGATGAACCTCCCTGCATTTCCAAGTAACATAAGCCCCCTTCAACAGTAATCTCAAAAATATTGCCAAAATAATTAAAGTAACAAATCAAATCTATAACTGATTGTAGGACAAGGTATTATCTTCAATAGCAAGATGGCAAAATGTGTTTGGAACATTTTTTTTTATTTATTTATTTTTGCCATTGAACTTGTTTACAAAAATTACTTGTTCCTATTTTAGTTTTAATTATTTTAATTAATAATTTAGCCTGTACTAGTTTATTCATCTTACATATTTCAAATAAGAGTGACTACCAATTTTAAATTTAAGAAAAATAAAAAAAATAAATTAAGAATGTCTATAAAAAATATATTTTAAATTTAAAAAAATGTACATTGTCAATTCATGTATAATTTTAAAAATATATATTAGAATATAGATATAGATACATATTTAAAATTATAAAGAACATCACAATAAAAAAAAATATGAAGAAGATATGTATAATTAATTCAAAAGAATTTTAAGACCAAAAAAAAATCGAAAGAATTTGCATTTAAAATTTAGAAATCATTCCTTAATATAATTAAACTTAGAAACTTAATATTTAATATAGAATAATTTTAAATCTTTAATATTTTACTTACTAAATAATAATGTTGAATATTTGTTATGGTTTTAAAAATTAAATATATTTATTTTTCATCTAATAATTTTTTTATGAAATATTAAAAGATTAATACGAAATATCATAAGAAGATACAGTAATATATTGTCCAGTGAACTCTAACTCCAAACCTTCTCCAAATCAGATGCTTCAAATGTGAGAAGTTGCATATCCTTAACCGCCTCCAAAAAGTTCCTCATGTTCTCAAAATACTGAATTGCAGAGTGGGCCGCCCCCTCTGCAGACTGAACAGCAAGCCCAGGATTGTCCACCACCTATTCAGCCCAATACACAAAACAACCAAATTAAACAAAAAAAAAACATTTTATTAGGAAAAGAAAAGAAAAACTGAAAATGCGACTAGAAATGAGGAGAAATTATTGCATTGATGGGACTATATAGTCTCAACTCTCAACTAATATCTACTTGATTATTATGTTTTTTTTTATAAATTGAAACTTAAAAAAGAACTGACGATATAATAATGAGGAATGCTAATAATACTAACACATTTTTTTATTATTCATTTATCAGTTAAAATTTAGTAAAATTTATAAAATTATAAAAAAAAGAATTAAATAAGATGTAAGAACTATAATTGAAGACTATCTAAAAATTTGGCAAGAATTAGAATGAGAAAGAAAATGGTAGAGGTGGGACCTTAAGGACAGCACCAGGGTTGACTTTGTTGAGAACATTGCATAGAATGAGGCCATTGCGGAGTGAAAGGCAAAAGTCTTCTTGGGAGGGTGTTGGAGAGAGTGATGATGATGCCACATGGTCCATTTGACGTAGCCATTCTGTTGCTTTGTATCTTCTCGAAGCTTCCACCATTCATCATTCAACAAACAACACCAAACCATTGTCATTACAACAAACAACTAAGATCATCGTCCTATAATAAAGAACAATTAATGGTGTAATAAATCAATTTAGTTGCGTGTGGTTACTATAGTTCTAAGGACTATTCAAGAATAATTCAAGATTATTCCCACCATTCCACACTGTTTCAACAGTAAACAGTTGTTTTTTTTTCCTTCTATTTGGACTCCTAAACTATAAATTTGAGCAAACAATATTTTTATTTTTTTATTTTATAAATTTTTTAATAATATATTTTTAAATTTTTAAAAAAATATTAATTGAGAATTTTTTTGTAATTAGTGCCTTGTTCACAAATCTTAACTGTATTTAGTTTTTTTTTTTTTTTTTACAATCTTAACTTTATTGGTAAAAATGACAAATTTTATTGGAAATAAATTAAATTCACGGGCTTACATTTCAGGGACGAAAGATAAAGCAATTTAAAACTTTTTCTTAAAACTGATAACTCTTTTTTTTTTTTCTTTTACAAAATAAAAACACATTTCATGTCTCTATTCTAATATTTTCCCACCCTGAGGTAAGTCAAAGATGTGGTAGGAAGGCAAGGGAGGGCAATGGTCGTGTTATTTCAAAATCATTCACACACAAACAAGTTAAGGGACAGTTATTTAGAGTTAGGTGGAATTAAATTTGAAAAAAATAATTTTCTATTATTAAAAGCGTGGAGCCTCCGGACAATGGGATTACGTGGTTTTTTTTTATTAAATATAAATAAAATATGTGTCTAGAATAATTTGTTTGATTATAAATTTTACATTAAAACATGTCACAAAAAGAAAAGAAAAATTGTAAAGGATGTGGTAACCAAAGTGACAATGAATTAAAAAGAAAAAAAAATGACAAAGTTAAAGGAAACTAGCAATGATTAATAGCAGCCAAGTGGCATTTGAGATGTTACAAAATTATGCTGCCTGATGCTTGAATGTACGGTCTTAATCGATAATGCCAAACATTATGCTCTAAAATTATAGTTACAGAACTCTTTCGGCTATGATACTTTTTTTATTTGCACTATAAGACTAATTTCTTTTGAGACACATATTATTAAAAAATAAATTTTATTTCTTTGGATAAAGTCTTCTTTTAGTTATAGATTGAATCTTTGATATCACATTTAAGAAACTCAATTATTTAGCAATTGAGTTAGATCAGTACTTTTTTTACTTAATTATAGTAGTACTTGATGTCACAAAACTTGGACCCAACCCTTAGAGACAAGGTCACAGTCCTACACCGTTATTGAGTGGTGGGGTGCTAACTCATTTTAGTACACACACTTTCCCCCACTGACTACTCTTCATCATCAGTCTCTTGCTAGTTGCTACATCTCATTCTTTTTCTTTTCTAGCAAGCCATTATTTGTTTAATATATAAAACCTAACCATTGCCTTTTTGTATTTTTAACCTTGCTTTTTTCTGCTTTTGTTAAGTAAAGGGGTCCAAGTAATAATTTGGTTGACCCAAAAAGAAAAAAGCACAAGTAGGAACAAATAAATTACGTTAAAAGAACCAAATGATATGTTGTTTCTTTTCTTTTCTTCGGGTCATAAGAAACAAACATCACACCTAGAAACGTGCCTCAACTCAAGCATCTTTTGTCAATTATCTACTTTTTGACAAAGAACTATTATATATTTTTTATTTTTATTTTTCTGGAAGAGGAACTATACACCACAGATGTGCAACGATTTTTGTTTAAGAAAGTTATTTCTACTTTTATAAATTTGCAGGCTGAAGCTGTACCCTTTTGCTACTTCCAATAAGCTTTTCCAAGAGAAGAAAATACGAGTTCCAAATTTAGGATACAAACTCTCTTTTGAGAAGAAAAAACACTAAAGTAAGTGAACCTCGATTTCAAATTGATTAATGTCTAAGGTGTTTATACATTATTAAGAAAAATATATTCTTTAAGACAATAATATGAAGAGATAAAATTGGAATAAATGTTTTAATGTTTTATTAAAAACTGAAAACATCAATCAATATGCTTTTTTTAATATTAAAACATCAACCTAATTTGGAATGAAAAATATATAAGATCAATATACTACTCATTAGACTTGATTCACTTGATTTTATGCAGTTATAAACTAATAGCCATGTCTTGAATTTTCTGATAATTTTATTGATCAGTAGTAATTTTTAGAGATGAAAACAAGAATATATAATATTTAGAGTTTAATCAGGATACACTGTGAGTGTACAAGTTTTTATATATTACCAATCACTGCTGAAACATCATATCATGAAAAATTAATAATATTTATAATTATTATTTCAGAAAGTTAAACATGAAGTTATTTTAATGATTTTTATTGTAAAAAAAATTACTAATAATTTGAAGATTAAACTATCCTATATATGTATCTGGTATTTAACTGCACTCATTATATATACCTGTATTTATATTTTAGATATTAATGGCATGGTGTAGTTAATACGAGACAAATGATACCCACAATAAAAACCATACCTGCTTCCTCTGCCTTCCTCTGAGCCAATTCATTATCGTTGAAACTCTCTTCTGTGGCGGCAGTGCATGAAGCCTCCTTGTTGATGGAGACCAAACTCTTCAATCCTCTCTTTGAAGGAGATGTGAAAAATGCGTTTTGGGAGCTCTCTTGTGGCATCTTATCTTAATTTCTCTGATGGAAATTAGACAACATAGTAGTATGCTTATTAATATTTTCTCGCATTGGCCTTGCAAAAAAAATTCTCACCATTAACAATTGCATAAAAAAAAAGTTGCATACACAACATAATTCTTATGTATGATATCCAATGATCTGTACAATGTCTAGAGGAAAAAAAAACAATAAATTGGGGTAGCTTGATATGTACATAGACTAAACTTGCCATGATCAACATTTAAAAATAAAAAGACATATTTGAAGAGAGAAAAAAAAAAGTTAAATTACCTGGGGAAGTGAAAAGTTGAGAGCAAGAAAGTGAAATTTTGTGAATGAGGTTATGGAAGTGGTAGGGGAGTTGTAGTGGCTTTTGTGAATGAATGAATGAATGAGATAGCATTCAAAAGCACGAAGAGGGTTATGTTAATGCTTAATTGGCTTCAATGTTTGTGTGAGTAGAAATGCAGAGAAAAAGAGAGGTGCCAGCGAGAAAGAGACACAAGAAAACTTTGAAGGGCTTGAATTTCTAACGTTGTTATTTGCATTGTCGGATGCTAATATAGCACAAGAAGACGGCGTCGTTTGACGGAGATGCGACCTGTCATGCGATCATATAAGTTCATATCCTTTTAACATTCTTAAATATGATTAATTAATTAAAAATAAATAAATATGATTTTTAAAATAAGTATTATAAAATTAAATAATATTATTATGCTACTATCAATATATTTAAATTAAATATGTATTCGAAATATATATATATAGAGAGAGAGAGTGTAATTTTCATGCATTCTAAGTATAAAAAAATTCACCCTTATCAATTGAATAGAAATCATTTTATATATTACTTTCAAATCAATTAATTAATTATTATAAAGTTAATAATCTTATCATCTATATATATATATATATAATCTGTTCAACCATAATTTTTTTTACTTTTTCATTTTTTTTTCCTGTTGTTTTTCACGGTTTACTAAGCCTGCAAAGCAGGATGAGTCCACGCCTAGTTTATAATAATCTATAATTAAATGGTATTAAGTTATAAATAAATTCGAATACTTTTTATTTTAAGAAAAAATTATTTTAAGCTTGATGTTTTCCAATATTGTTTTACAATTTTTATAACAAAATAGAGAAAAAAAGAAATGTACTTTTGCTTTTCTTTAAGGAAAAAAGTGCAAAATAGAAGAATTTAATTAAAAAAAATCATACTGTCATTTAATTTAATGATATATCAACATATACAATGAAATTGTTGATTTTTATAATAGTAATTACTGGAAATTATATATATAATATAATTTTCAATTAATTGAAAGTGTACAAATATTTATACTGAAAATTTTAAAAAATCCAAATGGAACTATACAAAATAAAGTAGTATATATAAGATTGAAGTTGCGAAACATTTAATATTATTTATTATTAACTATACAGACAAGATTACTTATTATTAATAAATAATCATTTAAAGACAATAATGGCATATATAAATGACATGGCAAGCACTTCCTACCAGTACCATGGTTTACTAAATGTAGTTACTCCAGATTATTGAAAATACAGACTAAATTTCTTCTTTGGAGAGTTAATCTGGGAAGGCAGGTTGCTATTTTTGCTTCTTAGCACTGGTATATTAAATATTAGTATTAATTTACAACTTGATCATTTATAATTAAAGTGAATGTTAATAAAAAAAATGTGATGATTAATAAATGTTAGTATTGATAAAAAAAATCATAATGTAAATTCAATTTTTTTATATACTTTTTTTTTTACCTTTCGACTGCGACATGCCTTTTTTTTTTTTTTATCTAATCATTAGTCAGCTAAAGTTTTTGAAATTGATTTTTTCAGTAAATGCTTATTTTATTTCTCTAATATCGAAAATGCCATGGACTACTCATCTTCTAATAATCAATAATATTAACTCGGCAACTATCATATGCGAATGGCTGTTGTCAACGACTATTATTCACATCACATTAGCTACTAATTGTCATTGGGTTGCTATCTAAGTGGTCACACAATTTGATACTATTAATAGCCAACAGCTATCACTTAGAGTTAAATAAAGACACTTAGACAACAAAACTTTATTTTTAATTTTTTTATAATTATTTTAATTACTTGACCGTGAAAAATATTGTATATAAATATGTATCTATTTTTACATTCATCGCTCATTAATGCTAGAACTATGAGGTAAGTTTAACATGTGAAATAAAATGTATAAATGTTGACTTTATTATTATTATTATTAATTAATCTAACTCAATTCGTTTAGCTTGTAATTGAAAAGGCCAACTCGAAGGGATTGGACTAATTCATATCAACCCATTTTTTATATTTTTAAACTTTAATTTATTTTCCCTTTTTGTTATAAATTTACTTATTTTTTTTACTTTCTTATTCTTAATTTGAATTTATTATTATAAAATGGTATTAGCTGCACTATAAATTAATAGTTTTTTTTTAGAGCCCGTTTAGGGTGATAGTAATTTTTTTAATTTTTAAATAAATATATTTTCTGAAATAAAATGTTTGAACAAAAATAGAATTGAGATCATTGTAAATTCAATTTTAAAACACCTATACCCTTATTTTCAAAATCAAATAATTAGAATTTATGAATTTGATAAGATAGCATTCTCTTAATTTATTGAATAATGATTATTCTTCTCTGCTATTAACATTGAAGTTATTATTATCATCACCCTTAATGTTATTGATATCAACATCATCATGTCAACATCATCATTGTTACCATCACATCATTAATATTATTATCATCGTCATTATTATCACCACTACTAGCACCACTGTATCATTATTGGTACGATCATCACTAACATTAGTATTATAGTGATTATTTTTGTCATCATTAGAAAACACACCCTTAAACTCATTTTAAAAGAATTGAAAACTTTTAAAATGAATTTATCTTGAAACTAAATATTAGATAATAAAAAAAACTAAAATTAACCAATTTTAAAAAACTGGTTTTTATATTTTTAAAATTAAAACTAAAAAGTGGTTGTAGTTTTTAATTGTTTTAAAACTTACAACTAAAAACCACTTAAATAGACCGTTAATTTTTATTTTTATTTCAAAATAATAATTATTTTAACTTTGTTAAGCTATTTTTCTAACAATATCCCTGGATATAATTAAGAGGATAAATTAGTATTTGTATCGAAAACAGGCATCCACCAT